>CM055077.1:22360764-22467055 GCA_029204045.2 Tillandsia leiboldiana
GCCAAATTAAACAAACAAATACGCTACCTGACAGGTCTCGACGAACCGGACGTCGTGGCGAAGTCTGTTTCGCAATTCGCTGAGCGAATTTTCTCGAATTGCGTGAAAAGTACCGAAAAATCAATATTTTTCTATAAAACCTATATGTTTTGTGTATCAAACATTTAGGGAATTAAACTATGAGGTGTTGGATGTATTTTTGCATCTCCTGTAAAGATTCCAGAGATTGAGGTTGAGTGTGAACTAGGTTTAGGGTTATTTGCAAAGGAATCAAAGCATTAAGTGTGAAGTGGCTTTTGGGTTCCTTGGCTCAGTACACGAGGGGTCTGAGAGATGTTAAGGCATCACAAAACTCCTCTGATTTCCCCATACCATTGCCTGTACACTGGGGTGGCCGAGGACACAAGCCCAAGTGAGAGAACCTGAGAGAGAGAGAGAAAAGAAAGGTTGGGACCAAAGCTCTTCCAAGGTGAAGTTGGAGTGCTCTGAGGTTGTAGGATACCGAACTTCTAAAAGTAGAAGTTAGACATTAAGTAGAATATGCCCAATTAATTCAAAGAAATCCTAATTAACCATAGGTAAAATGTGCAAACTCAACTTTAAATACCATATAGAAGTTACGGTAGGGTATAGTAAGCCGAAAAAATTATTATATAAATAAAAATAAATAAAAATAGTGTAAGATACTATTTTTATTAGACTCATAGAAGCATAATATTGGTTGAAAATGACCTGCGCCGAAATCGGAGCGAAAACAGAAGATTTAATATTTTCTGTGAGAGACGGGACAGATAAATTAGCAGAAAATTCACAGTGTCGGAAAATTCTGAAAAAATTCGGGGAACTCCGTAATATTATTTTAAGGCCACAGAAAAAGTTTCGCGTTGATCGGATGCCAGATAGTGAGAACGGGCTCCGCCAACAGTGTCGAAAAATTCTGAGAAAATTACGGGAGCTTCGTAATTATGTTTTAAGGTTACAATAAAAGTTTCGCATCAATCGGATACCCGAGCAGTGAGAAAGGTACCTGACAGCGATTTTAAGTACAGCGAGACTTTTGGTGACCCAAAAATAGCCCAAACTGAAAATTTAAAATATCTCGTGATAAATTAAGTTGAGATGAGCCTGCCCGTCAAATTTGAGCACAAACGGACATCCAGAAGGGTTCCGCAGGCAAGTATCAGATAAAATTGGACTAAATAGTAAATTAACACTATTGTTGGGGGGTCCTGTATGCATAAAAGCTACTTTCCCCTTTTCTTCTTCTTCTCCACCCACGCACCCCACGCACGCACTCATACAGAGCACACCTCCATGGAAGGCTCTCTCGTTCCTTCTCACCTCACTTTCTCTCTCTAAAATTACTCACTCTAACGCGCACGAAATCGCGGAGCGATTTGCGAGGAGCCTAAGGCGAGCGAGGGCGAGCTTTTGAACCAAGAAAAGCTTGGAATCCTAGCTCTTTGAGGTGAGTTTTGTAAAAAAATAGATTTGGTTTTGCCGTAATGTTTTTAGATCTAAAATCTATATGATCTTAGAAGAATTCTTGTCGAAGAAATCGGCGAAAATCGTGGAAAAATCATAATGAATGTGTATATGAAACCTAGGGTTAAGAGAGGAGTTTTTGGATTTTCATGGGATTGATCTCATTTGAACCTATGGAAACCCAATTACTATGTAAAGAAACGTGTTGGCGAAGACGGATCGACATTCCGTCAAACGGTCGAAAAGTTAGAGCCGAAATACGCGCTCTAGGACTTTTGAGGCAAAAAGAGAAATAATTACATTAGTAATTTTGGTGGCGGATTTAAATGGAATCCTTCCATCATGGAGGGGTTTTGGGTAAACCCTTGACGATCCAGGCCACGAATCGTGAAAGTTCGTCGTCTTTCGTCGGCGCTTTTGCGCACACGTGAAAACACTAAGCATAGTGCTTGGAGGTTATTAATAAGCCGTTTTGGACTTGTTTAGGACATCCGACTTGAGGCGACCCTTGTGATCGAGACCGGTGCTCCCGTAGATTTTTCTTTTGGAGAGCCGAGCCGAGCCAAGGACCCGAGGTGGGTGGTGCTCTTACCGAAGCCGTTGGGCTTCTCTCTATGTCTTAGCCACTTACACCATTGCATATCGCACCATTGCATTGTAGGATAGTATGTATTGCCATCTTTATACTTTCCGGTTGATATAGATATTTAGCAAATGTTATGCTAATATGTTGGATTGGGAAAGATTGGGTCGATACCGAGGAATCCTATAGTGCGGATTGGGTGTTGGACTTGTGAGTCGACAATTGATGACGAGTGGCATATATGTAGAAATTGTGATCACCACACAATAAATGAACGAGTGGCATATGAAAGGTAGTGTAGGTAAACCTATCGTGACACATGTGAGACATAGGTTGTGTATTATCTATAGGGATCTCAGTTGCCATTAGCCTTATAGATAGGGTATCCTCGTGTGGAGAGGATTGGATCATGCTCATAGTCTGTCTTTGGCTGGTGGAGGTCGCTCCTCTATGGCCGCCTACTCCGGAGTTGGTCACGGGGCACGCCACCCCGAGGGACAGTCAGGTCCCGCAGACGCGTTCGATTGGTAGGTTGAGACATAGTCTCCCTCGTCGTGATAGTGAGCCGTGGGCAACCTTCGGGTGAGCCGTGAGATTTGAGATGAAGTGTTAAAAACCACACTTCTTGAAAATGAGTTAGAGAACAAGTATGAAATAGTACTTCATGGACATAGTGATATAATTGGATATCTCTCCCCTGAGCATGCATACATGTCTTCCGTGTTGGGCATAGTAGAGTAGTTATTTACTGCATTTACAGTTTTCAGATATATCTATCTATCTATCTATCTGCTTGTGCCCTCTTGGACCTAGTGGGAAGACCGGTGGAGTCGGTGGCCGAACCCACTGGGAACTATGGACCATAGTTCTCACCCCACTATTATTACAGGGCCGAGTATAGGTACTCCCGGCGAGGATCGCGGTAAGGGCTTGGCGCCCTAGAGACGTTGGTAGCAGCCTCCCTACATCTATAGCTTTTGTCACCTTGTCTTTACATTTTGAGAGTAGATGTTGTATAGGGTGAGGATGTTTTGGATGTGATTTATGTATTATTCATATGCTCGAATGGAATGGTTGTAATAGATAGAGTTTCTCTCTTTGTTACTTGTATGTTTACTTTTATATACTCGTACCTTGCTCTTATGTTCTTGTTAGCACTGGTTGTGCTCTTGTTGTGATTGTGTATATCTAGAATTAATTCCTGGGTGATTCTTGTACATGATCTTGTCGCTTAGCCTTGGGCGGACAGGGGAGGTTCTGTCCGTTCGGCGTCTGTTCAGCGCGCCCGAACCTTGCCAAATTGGTAGCGGTTTCGGGGCGTGACAGGTAAAGTGGTATCAGAGCAAGATAAGAGCAAGTAAAGAGAGAGAGTCTAGGATGACTTAGGAAACCCTAGGCTGGTAAACCCTAAGGTTGTAGGGACGTGAGTGAAACGTGAACCCTTGACGTTGGCGGAAGTGAAATTGATTGGGTCAAAGAAGATTATATGTCTCTAATTGAGAATAGAGACGGATTCAAGTGTGCTTGTTCGGTGACACGAAGTGTTATGTCGGCGGCCGACGGCATGATGCTAAGGGTCTAGGACTAGTATGCTTGTATGCTTCCGCCCAATTTATTATTGAGTTGTCTAGTTTCGTAAATGCTAAGGAGCTATCGGGTTAAACTAACTGACTTAGTTCTTGTTTCTAGGAAAGAATGTCAGGGAGACGCCACACTCGTAGGTCCTCTCCGGTGCCGCCTCCAGCGGCGCCCGAGCAGTCGGGATCTGGCGAGGTGCAGGGGCTGCGAGAGCAGGTCGCTGCTTTGGTAGGCGCGATGGAGCGCCAGGAGGCTCGATGGGAGCAGCTCCAGTCACTGTTGGAGCAGCAGGCAGCGTTGGCGGCCGCGACGGCGGCTGGGAGCCGTGATCCGCCTGCACCCTCGACTCACGCGCCGGGAGCGGTTGAGGGTGAGGGCGTGGGGGCCGTTCCACTGTCGGCGTGCCCCTTCCGAGGAGTGCGCCTCTGGCGGCATCGGGTTCTACTACACCCGATATGACGGCGGAAAAGGCGGAGCGGGAGCGCGCATTGGCAGTTCTGATGCAGTTCCTAAAGTTCAAACCTCGGACCTTCGAGGGAGGGAAGATGGAGCCGGCGGTAGTGGAGTTGTGGTTAGGCGCTATGGAGACTATCTTTGGAGATCTCCCTGTCCTGGAAAGGGACAAGGTGCCCCTGGCCATGCATAGTTTTGGAGAACTGGCGTTAGTATGGTGGAAGCGGGTGCAGCGTGATCGACCCGCGCATCTTCCTCCGATGTTGTGGGGGGAGTTCAAGAGGACGGTGTACGGGCACTACTTTCCCGACGCCGATAAGCGGGTGATGAAGGAAAAGTTCCGCAAGCTGCAGCAGGGAAATCGCTCGGTGATGGAGTACGAGGAGGAGTTCACCCACATCATTGACTGTGTTCCCGATGTTGTTCGCGACGATGCGGACCGGGCCGATTGGTTTCTGCGGGGGCTTAAGCCCTGGATCTACCGGGCCGTGCAGCTGTTCAAGCTCACGACCTACGCCGAGGTTCTTGATCGAGCGCTGTGGGCAGAGCACGGGGATGCCTGTAGAGTTATGAATCCCAAAGGATCTAAATAGGTACTATCAAACAACTAGAGGGGGGGTGAATAGGTGTAATACTTAAAAACTCAATCTCAGTGCAAAATAAAAACCAATGCGGAAAATAAAAACAGCACACCGAGATATACGTGGAAACTCCAATCCAGGAGAAAAACCACGGGACCAACACGCAATAACAATCCACTAAGAATAGAAGAATAACAAGGTGATTACCGACTCCACGGACTCAACCCCTCCTTCAGCTTCTTCGGACCTCGCGCTGACCGGTTGGATATCCACGCAATAACAATCCCTAAGAAAAGAAGAATAACAAGGTGATTACCGTCTCCACGGATTTAACCCCTCCTTCAATTTCTTGGACCTCGCGCTCCACCGTTTTGCCCGTCCACTGCTCACGTTCGAATCCACGAACGCACGCTTCGAATCCACGAAACGCCTTTAGCACACCGAATCCACGATGCCACGTCGAATCCACGACGCAAACTCAGTCGATAAGAATATTGACTTCGATGGTGATCCTTTGCTTAGATTATCAATAAAGAACCGTAGAAGAAATCTCTAAGCAAAGATTAGATCAATTCGACCAAAGATATGTTCTTGAAGGAACCATCGAATTGACCTAAAAGAGGCTATAAAGAAGAATGATAAAAACCTAGCCTCTAGGGTTGCTCTCAAGTGTTTTATAAATTAATCGGTAGAGAACCCACGTTCTTGAGAAACCCTAAGTGTCTATTTATAGGTTAGAAACCTTTGGAAAGAGATAAGAATCAAAAACATACCTTATCTGGAAATTTTCAGGACGGCGATCCGGATCAGATTTATTGCGATCCGGATCGTCGTAACGAGATTGATGATTCCAGAAAACCAAGGGTTCGGGATCCGGATTGCAAGGCCCGATCCGGATCGTTCATACAAATCAGAAAACTTAACATTCGGGATCCGGATCGGAAATTGCATGGATCCGGATCGAAGTCTTGTATGAAGCAACAACCTTCGAGATCCGGATCGTTGGCTCTGATCCGGATCCTGAACAAGTCCGAACACCAGTTTTTGATTATTATGCAATTAAAAGTTCATCCAAGTGTTTCTACACTATAAGAAAGTATTCGGATCACCACAAATATTTAGTTAAACATACCTGATCCTCTTGAATACTTTCTTCTTGAGATTGATGTAACTGATCCACAATTCTTCAACTTCAATCTTCAAGATTCAAGACACTGAGTGTCAACTTGAGCTCTTGTTGAATCTTCTCTAAGTCTTTGATTGCTGATTGACAATTTGATCCCTTTAAGACTCCGACTCAACTCACTGACATGACTCACGAAATATGCCAATACCAAAATGCCGTAACAATCTCCCCCTTTGGCAATTTCGTGACAAAACCCAAAAATACATAAAGGCGCTCAAGTCACTCATCTTAAACCAAAAAATCGAAAATCAATGTCATCACCAAAACATTGATTTTCTTTGCGTGAAAGATCCAATAAATACAAAATTACATTTGAACCAAACAGTCCTAGAACATACTCTATGACTTAGGACTTGGAGTCTTAAAGTGATGTAATTCCTGCAAAACAAAACTCCAAACAAAATCAAACGTTAGTTGTTAGAAATTAAAATCCTACGTTTGATCCGTCTTCCTTTTGGTTCTTTTTTGTTTTTCTGCTCTTTCAATTTTTTCTTTGTCTCCCCCTATCTTGAGCATCTCTAACATGTTTTCCATGTTCTTGAGCATCTATGTTCTCCCCCTTTGTGATACGATCATCATTTTCCGTTCTCCCCCATTTTTCCATTTTCGTTTCGTTTATCCTCTCTTGATGATCTCATCTCCGTGATCTCATCTCCGTCATTTCTCTTCTCCCCCTTTTTGTCACAAATTGTCAAATAGTGAACATACTAGACAAAAGAAAATCACTAACAATATTAGTTCATAGAGAAAGAGAGATAAAAGCTCAGTTCTGGTATATAACAAAAATGCAGATTGCGTACCGATACCAGAAATCAAAAATCAAATAATTTCTTGAAACAAATCCAGATTTTGAAATAATTGAATTACCGATTTGTATTCCATCAAGAAAACAATTTAAGTGCTTTAAACAGGGAATTCACACAGATGTCATTCAATCCAATTAATTTCACAAAATTAAAAAGATTTACTCCAAAATCATGAAAAATAAAGGTAAAACATTATAAACCGTTTTTCATGTTATATTCATCAAACACAAGTCATCAAAAATAATCTTGAGATCCAAAGTCTATCAAGATGTAACGGATGTACAAAGATGACTTACAGAGATTTCCAAATGACATCAATTTGATTTCTTACCCTTTCAAATTTGAGATAAGCACTAAAATACCTAAGGGTGGCTCTTTGAGCATCTTTCAACTATTCCACCTTATACCAACCAGGAGATTATTCAAAATATAAGAGCTTTGCACATAAATCTCCAAATGCTTCAACTAAAGATTTTCTCATAAAATACTATCAAGCATCCATAACATGTGGTAGCTTCACACACAAACCGGACGACCGGGGTGGCAGCTCTTTCCAGCATGTGGTGGTAGTTTTCACACTCCTTTCGGATGTAACTCTTTCCACATCTTTTGCAAATTATTTCAATACCCTTATAAGAATGCAATCTCTTACGTGAAGGAATTATATCCCAAATTTTAGTCTATCGGTTGTCTCACGTTTATCACAATGAACTCACACAACCGAGATAGATTAAGCATCTAAAGATCACACATGATTTCTAAAATTTGATGCTTATAATATCAAAAACTCCTATAATGAAGTATCTTCAAGATTATGATTATGGAGTAAAGTTGATAATCCATATACAATTAAATTGGAGTGATTGAAAGTGAAAGCCCTTTTCATTCAATGCACTTGTTCATTAAAAACCCTTTTGTTCAAAAACAAAGTATAAAAACGAAGAGCATTGAAAAACATGTAATGCAAAGATTAAGAAAGATATGAAGGGAAAACCAATCAAAGCATTACATACAGTCATAAGCTATTTAGAACTTAAGACAAGGAAAGATATTACCTTTCCGAATCCAAAATCGCTGGATTTTGGGTTGTTTTGATTCGTTGTGGCCGGGGGTTGTCCGCTTTGACTGTTGGTCCACCTTAGGTCTTTGCCTCGCAGTGATCCACTTGAATGATTGATGTTGTGGCTCGGACCTTTGGTGGGTTGAGTGAACTCCTTTGACTTGATGTGTCTTTTGATTCCGTTGAGTTCGCTCCGTAGATGAAGTTGCCGAAGAATTTTTCTTTCTCTTTTTCGGGCAATCCTTCACCAAATGTCCTTCAAGTCCACATAAGTGACATGTTCTTCCTTTCAATTTGAATGTGGAACTTGAAGCATGCACAGTTTGATCCTTTTTAAATCCCAAACCAACCTTGCTTGTTTGACCTAATCCGGATATACAATCAAATTTCTTGGAAACGGTTGAAAGCCTTTGTATGTCGGATTTGAGTTCATGAACTTGCTTGGTCAATACTTGGTTGGTGACATGAATCTCCTCAAACTGTTTTTCTAGAAAACCAATCTTGTCCATATATGATTTAGCGTTTGTCTCCGATTGGTTTAGCTTTTCTTGGAGGATATTATTGTTATCCAATAAACGTCCTTGTTCCTCCTCGAGATCTTGAAGTTTTATCTTTAAAGCTTGATTCTCGTCTTGACCTTCAAGTCGTTGCTTCCTCAACTTCTTAATATGTTTGGCCATCTTCTTTGATTCCGTAAGAAGTTGTTGATATGCCTCAACGAGTTCTTCTTCGTCCGACTCCCCCTCACTTGTTGACTCTCCGCCGGTTGTAGATGTTTCATACAAAATCAAAGGAGTAGAGTCAGTGACTAAAGATGATAAACAAAAATTAGAAGAGGGAATTTGAGAGGCATGAAAAGCAACGGCATTTTCCTCTTTACTTGAGGTCGATTCATTAGAAATAGAATCGTCCCAAGTTTTCGCTTGCAAAGCCTTCTTTTTATATAATTTCGGAGTAGGACAATCCGTTGAAATATGGCCGTAGCCTTTGCATCTATAACATCGGATTTCCCCTTCGAATTCATCTTTTTCCTTAGAAGGTTTTGCAAGGAATTTGAGGTTAGAGGATTTAGAACCCGATGACCCTTTAGATGGTTTCGTGGATGAAGATCCATCGGTTCGATTCTTCCAAAATTTCCGACGAAATTTCTTTGTGATCCGCGCCAATTGTTCTTCAAAATCGGCAAAAGAGATTTCATCGTCGGAACTTGATTCGCTATCTTCTTCCTTTGTGGATTTGAATGCAATACCTGTAAGCTTAGAAGAAGACTTGGAAGAAACTTGATTAGTAGGAAAAGTCAATTCATAAGTTTGCAAAGCACCTACTAATTCCTCTACACTCATCTCATCCGGATGACTAACGGTTTCAATGGCGGTAACCTTTGCCCTAAACCGTTCCGGAAGAGTCCGAAGTATCTTTCTTACAATTTTTGACTCCGGGATCTTTTCTCCTAAATTAGCACATGTATTTATTACATCTTGAAGTCTAGTGTAATAATCTGTAAACAATTCATGCTCTTCCATATGAATAGAGTCAAATTGACTTGTAAGCATCTGGAGCTTTTGAATTTTTACAAGATTAGTACCCTCATGTGTAATTTTGAGAATATCCCAAATTTCCTTCGCGGTTTCACACGCGGAAATTCTTGTAAATTCAGTCGAGGAAAGAGAATTAAATAAAGCGTTCATACCTTTCCCATTGTAAGAAGATCTTTCAAATTCCTCTTTGGACCATCTAGAGCGAGGTTTTGGGGTAGTAGAATTTCCTACTTCCTCAACAGGATGCACCCAACCGCATTCCACGGATTGCCATACTCGCTCATCAATTGCGATGAGAAAAGCTCTCATCCGCACTTTCCAGTAAGCATAATTAGTCCCATCAAAAAGAGGAGGTCTATAAATATTACCACTTTCACCCATCATGATAGATAAACCTAAAACCCGCTCTGATACCAATTGTAGAGTTATGAATCCCAAAGGATCTAAATAGGTACTATCAAACAACTAGAGGGGGGGTGAATAGGTGTAATACTTAAAAACTCAATCTCAGTGCAAAATAAAAACCAATGCGGAAAATAAAAACAGCACACCGAGATATACGTGGAAACTCCAATCCAGGAGAAAAACCACGGGACCAACACGCAATAACAATCCACTAAGAATAGAAGAATAACAAGGTGATTACCGACTCCACGGACTCAACCCCTCCTTCAGCTTCTTCGGACCTCGCGCTGACCGGTTGGATATCCACGCAATAACAATCCCTAAGAAAAGAAGAATAACAAGGTGATTACCGTCTCCACGGATTTAACCCCTCCTTCAATTTCTTGGACCTCGCGCTCCACCGTTTTGCCCGTCCACTGCTCACGTTCGAATCCACGAACGCACGCTTCGAATCCACGAAACGCCTTTAGCACACCGAATCCACGATGCCACGTCGAATCCACGACGCAAACTCAGTCGATAAGAATATTGACTTCGATGGTGATCCTTTGCTTAGATTATCAATGAAGAACCGTAGAAGAAATCTCTAAGCAAAGATTAGATCAATTCGACCAAAGATATGTTCTTGAAGGAACCATCGAATTGACCTAAAAGAGGCTATAAAGAAGAATGATAAAAACCTAGCCTCTAGGGTTGCTCTCAAGTGTTTTATAAATTAATCGGTAGAGAACCCACGTTCTTGAGAAACCCTAAGTGTCTATTTATAGGTTAGAAACCTTTGGAAAGAGATAAGAATCAAAAACATACCTTATCTGGAAATTTTCAGGACGGCGATCCGGATCAGATTTATTGCAATCCGGATCGTCGTAACGAGATTGATGATTCCAGAAAACCAAGGGTTCGGGATCCGGATTGCAAGGCCCGATCCGGATCGTTCATACAAATCAGAAAACTTAACATTCGGGATCCGGATCGGAAATTGCATGGATCCGGATCGAAGTCTTGTATGAAGCAACAACCTTCGGGATCCGGATCGTTGGCTCTGATCCGGATCCTGAACAAGTCCGAACACCAGTTTTTGATTATTATGCAATTAAAAGTTCATCCAAGTGTTTCTACACTATAAGAAAGTATTCGGATCACCACAAATATTTAGTTAAACATACCTGATCCTCTTGAATACTTTCTTCTTGAGATTGATGTAACTGATCCACAATTCTTCAACTTCAATCTTCAAGATTCAAGACACTGAGTGTCAACTTGAGCTCTTGTTGAATCTTCTCTAAGTCTTTGATTGCTGATTGACAATTTGATCCCTTTAAGACTCCGACTCAACTCACTGACATGACTCACGAAATATGCCAATACCAAAATGCCGTAACAATGCCCATGTGCGCGAGGAGCGCGAGATGGCGGCGGGGTCCAAGGATAAGGGCAAGAAGCGCCAGGGCGGTGGTTCGGGGGCACAGTCTAGCTCCAGGAGGCCCCCGAAGCAACCGAGATCGCAGCCGTGGAGGCAGGGACCACGGCCTTGCATTATATGCGGTAGCAGGGACCACCGGGTGCAGCAGTGCAGGCAGCGTGAGGGCAGATGCTATAGCTGCGGGCAGGAGGGGCACATGAGCCGAGAGTGCCCAGCGAGGGGTTCGCGTGCCCCCTCAACTGCGTCGACTCCGGCAACCCCTGTTCATTATGGAGGCGCTCCTTATGTTCCCGTCTCTGCGGGGTGCGCGATGGCTCCTAGGCAGCAGGAGATGACGCGGTCGGCGCCGAGCGGGCGGGTATTCGCCGTTCAGGCCCAGGCCCCGGATCCTGTCGACCTCGAGGAGCCCAGTGTCGTGGCAGGTATGGTTCTAATACATGGAGTTCGCTCCAGGGCCATTTTTGATACAGGTGCTACGCATTCATTCATTAGCGGATCATTTGCACGCACTCATGGTATTATCTTGGAGGCAACGGGCAAGTGGCGAGTCGAAGGCCCGGAGTCGTCATCTATTACTTACACGGGGTGCTTATCCTGCCCGGTGCAAGTGGGCGACTGGATTATGCCCGTCCGGTTGCTCGAGCTCAAGAAGTTGGAGGCGTTTGACGTCATCTTGGGCATGGACTGGCTCTCGAAGTATCACGCTGTGATCGACTGCAGGAGGAAGTTGGTCACTTTTCGGGAGCCGGGACAGGAGGAGGTTATCTATCGAGCTCATCAAAGCTCGTGCTTTGTTGCAACGGTGTCGGCGACGAGAGCGAGGAAGTTGGTCCATAGCGGTTGCCCGGCATTTTTGGCGACCGTTGTGGAGGTGGACCGTGCGACTCCGATCATGGAGGAGTTATTGGTGGTGCGGGAGTTTCCTGATGTGTTTCCCGCGGAGTTACCGGGGATGCCGCCGGATCGGGCGATCGAGTTCATCATAGACTTGATTCCCGGGACGGCGCCGATCTCGAAGGCCCCGTATCGTATGGCGCCGGCAGAATTGAAGGAGTTGAGGGATCAGTTGCAGGATCTTCTCGACAAAGGGTTCATTCGGCCAAGTGTATCGCCGTGGGGAGCCCCGGTATTATTTGTGCGCAAGAAGGATGGTTCTTTTCGACTCTGTGTGGATTATCGGGAGTTGAACAAGGTTACCATCAAAAACAAGTACCCGTTACCCAGAATCGATGACTTGTTTGACCAATTGCAAGGGTCGCTAGTGTACTCCAAAATTGACCTCCAATCCGGCTACCACCAGTTGAAAATCAAGCCGGAGGATGTTCAGAAAACGGCGTTTCGCACACGCTATGGTCACTACGAATACACGGTCATGCCTTTCGGGCTTACTAACACCCCGGCGGCGTTCATGGATCTGATGAACCGTGTGTTCAGGGAGTACTTGGACCGATTTGTCGTGGTCTTCATTGACGACATTTTGGTCTATTCGCGGAGCGACGAGGAGCACGCGGAGCATTTGCGGATAGTGCTTCAAATCCTTCGGGAGGAGAAGCTATTTGCAAGACTAAAGAAGTGCGAGTTTTGGCTCCGCGAGGTGGCTTTCCTCGGGCATATTATTTCTGAGGGGGGAATTTCAGTTGACCCGAAGAAAATTGAGGCGGTTAGGGATTGGCCGCGCCCGACGAATGTCACGGAAGTCCGCAGTTTTGTGGGCTTAGCCGGGTATTATCGACGGTTCGTGGAGGGTTTCTCGAGGATTGTGACTCCACTTACTCGGCTGACGCAAAAGGGCGTCAAGTTCGTTTGGAGCGACGAATGCGACCGGGGTTTCATTGAATTGAAGAAAAGGTTGACGTCGGCTCCTATTCTCGCCTTACCGGTGCAGGGCGAGGACTTTGTGGTGTATAGCGACGCATCCTATCTGGGTCTGGGGTGTGTCCTGATGCAGGGCGGAAAAGTGATCGCTTATGCATCCCGCCAGTTGAAGGACCACGAAAAGAACTATCCCATTCACGATTTGGAGTTGGCGGCGGTAATCTTCGCGCTGAAGTTGTGGAGGCACTACTTGTATGGTGCACATTGCGAGATCTACACCGACCACAAAAGCCTCAAGTACTTATTCACCCAGAAGGAGCTCAATCTGCGGCAACGGCGGTGGTTGGAGCTGCTGAAGGATTATGATGTCGATATCCTTTACCACCCCGGCAAAGCAAACGTGGTCGCCGATGCACTAAGTAGAAAGACGGCGAGGAACCTCGCTATGGACATCACGAATCAAACGCCGTTATGGTTGGACATGGGGCGGATGAACCTTGAGGTAGTCGCTCCCGAGGTGCCGGCCCTGATGATGGCGCTTATTATTCAGCCGACCTTGTTGGAGAGGATCAAGAATGTGCAGCCTTCCGACTCAAGTCTCCAAAAGGTGCGGCGTGACATCGAGGAGGGCAAAGGCGGCGATTTCCATGTACACGCCGATGGCACACTTCGGTTTCGGAACCGTTGGTGTGTGCCGAAAAATGAGGAGCTCCGCGAACTGATATTGCGAGAGGCGCATCGGTCACCTTATGCCGAGCACCCTGGTGGCACCAAGATGTACCACGAGTTGAAGATGCTCTATTGGTGGCCGGGGATGAAGGCGGACATTGGGCGCTTCGTGGCAAAGTGCCTTACATGTCAACAGATAAAAGCGGAGCGTCGACTCCCGGCGGGGAAACTCCAAAGCTTGCCTATTCCCGTGTGGAAGTGGGAGGACATCTCTATGGACTTCATCGTCGGGTTGCCTCGCTCAACAGGAGGCCACGACTCGATCTGGGTGATTGTGGATCGTCTCACCAAGTCGGCACATTTCTTGCCGGTCCACACCACCTGGGCGGGAGAGAAGTTGGCACAGGTATATCTTGACGAGGTGGTGAGGCTGCACGGGGTGCCGAAGTCGATTGTATCGGACCGAGACCCCAAGTTCACCTCGCATTTCTGGAGGAATCTGCAGGAGGCCCTTGGCACACGGCTCGATTTTAGCACCGCTTTTCACCCTCAGACTGATGGTTAGACAGAGAGAACCATTCAGACCTTGGAGGACATGTTGCGGGCGTGCGTCATCGATTACAAGGGCGGTTGGTGCAAGTACTTGCCGATGGCCGAGTTCGCCTACAACAACAGTTATCACGCTAGTTTAGAGATGGCACCGTTCGAGGCTCTTTATGGACGGAAGTGTCGATCCCCTATCTATTGGAGTGATGTGGGCGAGCGCACGGAGTTCGGGCCGGACATTTTGCGGGAGGCGGAGGAGAAGGTCCGCCTTGCTCGCAAAAGATTGCTTACGGCGCAATCTCGGCAACAAAGCTACGCGGACAAGCGTCGGCGGGATTTGGAATTCGCGGTGGGCGACCGCGTCTTCTTGAAGGTTTCGCCCATGAGGGGCGTGAAGCGATTTGGAGTGCGGGGAAAACTAAGTCCCCGCTATATCGGCCCCTATGAGATATTGGAGCGTGTGGGAGCGGTGGCGTACCGGCTTGCATTGCCGCCGAAGTTGGCGGATGTACATAACGTCTTCCACGTCTCCAATCTCCGCAAATATGTACCCGATCCGGAGCATGCGATGCTATATGAGCCGCCGGAGCTTCAGGATGACTTGAGCTATGAGGAGTTCCCGGTGGCGATTATTGCTCGGGAGGTGCGCAATTTGAGGAACCGCGAGATTCCTTATGTCAGGGTCCGGTGGAGCAATCACGATGATCGCGAAGCCACGTGGGAACTTGAGGAAACGATGAGGGCGCACCATCCCCATCTCTTCGAGGAGATGAATTAGAGGTATGGATTTCGATTCGGTTGAATTGCGTTAAATTTAAATTTCGCGGACGAAATTGCTTAAGGGGGGAAGAATGTAGGATACCGAACTTCTAAAAGTAGAAGTTAGACATTAAGTAGAATATGCCCAATTAATTCAAAGAAATCCTAATTAACCATAGGTAAAATGTGCAAACTCAACTTTAAATACCATATAGAAGTTACGGTAGGATACAGTAAGCCGGAAAAATTATTATATAAATAAAAATAAATAAAAATAGTGTAAGATACTATTTTTATTAGACTCATAGAAGCATAATATAGGTTGAAAATGACCTGCGCCGAAATCGGAGCGAAAACAGAAGATTTAATATTTTCTGTGAGAGACGGGGCAGATAAATTAGCAGAAAATTCACAGTGTCGGAAAATTCCGAAAAAATTCGGGGAACTCCGTAATATTATTTTAAGGCCACAGAAAAAGTTTCGCGTTGATCGGATGCCAGATAGTGAGAACGGGCTCCGCCAACAGTGTCGAAAAATTCTGAGAAAATTACGGGAGCTTCGTAATTATGTTTTAAGGTTACAATAAAAGTTTCGCATCAATCGGATACCCGAGCAGTGAGAAAGGTACCTGACAGCGATTTTAAGTACAGCGAGACTTTTGGTGACCCAAAAATAGCCCAAACTGAAAATTTAAAATATCTCGTGATAAATTAAGTTGAGATGAGCCTGCCCGTCAAATTTGAGCACAAACGGACATCCAGAAGGGTTCCGCAGGCAAGTATCAGATAAAATTGGACTAAATAGTAAATTAACACTATTGTTGGGGGGTCCTGTATGCATAAAAGCTACTTTCCCCTTTTCTTCTTCTTCTCCACCCACGCACCCCACGCACGCACTCATACAGAGCACACCTCCATGGAAGGCTCTCTCGTTCCTTCTCACCTCACTTTCTCTCTCTAAAATTACTCACTCTAACGCGCACGAAATCGCGGAGCGATTTGCGAGGAGCCTAAGGCGAGCGAGGGCGAGCTTTTGAACCAAGAAAAGCTTGGAATCCTAGCTCTTTGAGGTGAGTTTTGTAAAAAAATAGATTTGGTTTTGCCGTAATGTTTTTAGATCTAAAATCTATATGATCTTAGAAGAATTCTTGTCGAAGAAATCGGCGAAAATCGTGGAAAAATCATAATGAATGTGTATATGAAACCTAGGGTTAAGAGAGGAGTTTTTGGATTTTCATGGGATTGATCTCATTTGAACCTATGGAAACCCAATTACTATGTAAAGAAACGTGTTGGCGAAGACGGATCGACATTCCGTCAAACGGTCGAAAAGTTAGAGCCGAAATACGCGCTCTAGGACTTTTGAGGCAAAAAGAGAAATAATTACATTAGTAATTTTGGTGGCGGATTTAAATGGAATCCTTCCATCATGGAGGGGTTTTGGGTAAACCCTTGACGATCCAGGCCACGAATCGTGAAAGTTCGTCGTCTTTCGTCGGCGCTTTTGCGCACACGTGAAAACACTAAGCATAGTGCTTGGAGGTTATTAATAAGCCGTTTTGGACTTGTTTAGGACATCCGACTTGAGGCGACCCTTGTGATCGAGACCGGTGCTCCCGTAGATTTTTCTTTTGGAGAGCCGAGCCGAGCCAAGGACCCGAGGTGGGTGGTGCTCTTACCGAAGCCGTTGGGCTTCTCTCTATGTCTTAGCCACTTACACCATTGCATATCGCACCATTGCATTGTAGGATAGTATGTATTGCCATCTTTATACTTTCCGGTTGATATAGATATTTAGCAAATGTTATGCTAATATGTTGGATTGGGAAAGATTGGGTCGATACCGAGGAATCCTATAGTGCGGATTGGGTGTTGGACTTGTGAGTCGACAATTGATGACGAGTGGCATATATGTAGAAATTGTGATCACCACACAATAAATGAACGAGTGGCATATGAAAGGTAGTGTAGGTAAACCTATCGTGACACATGTGAGACATAGGTTGTGTATTATCTATAGGGATCTCAGTTGCCATTAGCCTTATAGATAGGGTATCCTCGTGTGGAGAGGATTGGATCATGCTCATAGTCTGTCTTTGGCTGGTGGAGGTCGCTCCTCTATGGCCGCCTACTCCGGAGTTGGTCACGGGGCACGCCACCCCGAGGGACAGTCAGGTCCCGCAGACGCGTTCGATTGGTAGGTTGAGACATAGTCTCCCTCGTCGTGATAGTGAGCCGTGGGCAACCTTCGGGTGAGCCGTGAGATTTGAGATGAAGTGTTAAAAACCACACTTCTTGAAAATGAGTTAGAGAACAAGTATGAAATAGTACTTCATGGACATAGTGATATAATTGGATATCTCTCCCCTGAGCATGCATACATGTCTTCCGTGTTGGGCATAGTAGAGTAGTTATTTACTGCATTTACAGTTTTCAGATATATCTATCTATCTATCTATCTGCTTGTGCCCTCTTGGACCTAGTGGGAAGACCGGTGGAGTCGGTGGCCGAACCCACTGGGAACTATGGACCATAGTTCTCACCCCACTATTATTACAGGGCCGAGTACAGGTACTCCCGGCGAGGATCGCGGTAAGGGCTTGGCGCCCTAGAGACGTTGGTAGCAGCCTCCCTACATCTATAGCTTTTGTCACCTTGTCTTTACAT
Organism: Tillandsia leiboldiana; assembly: GCA_029204045.2. Taxonomy (NCBI): domain Eukaryota; kingdom Viridiplantae; phylum Streptophyta; class Magnoliopsida; order Poales; family Bromeliaceae; genus Tillandsia; species Tillandsia leiboldiana. The sequence goes on from CM055077.1 coordinate 22,378,318, forward strand.
TTTGAGAGTAGATGTTGTATAGGGTGAGGATGTTTTGGATGTGATTTATGTATTATTCATATGCTCGAATGGAATGGTTGTAATAGATAGAGTTTCTCTCTTTGTTACTTGTATGTTTACTTTTATATACTCGTACCTTGCTCTTATGTTCTTGTTAGCACTGGTTGTGCTCTTGTTGTGATTGTGTATATCTAGAATTAATTCCTGGGTGATTCTTGTACATGATCTTGTCGCTTAGCCTTGGGCGGACAGGGGAGGTTCTGTCCGTTCGGCGTCTGTTCAGCGCGCCCGAACCTTGCCAAATTGGTAGCGGTTTCGGGGCGTGACAGAGGTTTTCCTGGTGATTGAGGACTCTGCTGGAGTTAGCCGAAGTCGCGAGAGGAAGAAGAAGAGGGAACCCGGCTTCTTCCTATCTTCCTCGAGTTCGGCAAAGGTGAGTGCACTTAAGCAATGAATGATTTAGCCCAAGACCCTTAGCAGTAGGTTAGTTAGGTCTTTGTAATGCTCCCTGCCAAGCCTGAGCTTCCTATGCACGTTGCATGGCCGGCGGGAGATATAGTTGGCCGGAAACCTAACCTAGCTCCGCCTCGAGAGAACTCGGCAACCACTGAACCAAATTGAAAAATAAAATCATGGGAAAAATCTGTAGGAACTAAGGACCATCTCCTCCAAATTTGGTGGAGTTTGGTTGAGTATCCATCTCGCAGATCGAAACCCTAAAATTCGGGTTTTGTGCATTCGGCCGAGCTTCTTGCTCCGACGCCGGCGAGCTTCCCCGACGCCGGCCACATGCCCAGAGATGTTGCTGGGACCAAGGGGAGTGCAACCATGCTGTTGCATGGCTTCCATGCATCATGAAAGTCATGATGCCATGGATGAACCGAGATGGGATCCAAATGCGGCCGCCGGCGTTCCCGCCATCCCCGGCCGGGAAGGTCTGCTCGGGAAGCTTCATGTGGGCCAGTAGATCAACTCTATCCAAGTTGGAAGGCTTAAGGTGCTGTGGTTGCAGAGAACCAACTCGCATGTTGGCTTGTGTGCGTTTGCTTATAGTGTGCCCCTAAGGTGTTTGTGAAAATGCCACAGAGAAGAAAACTCTGGATTTAGCTTTCGATGTAAATATGAAACTTGCTTCATTTCATCCCCTGAGCTTGATGCTCACTTCAGATCAAACAGGATCTGTGTGGAATTGTGAAATGAGCATTGTGAACCTTTGTGAGAGCAAGGATGTTGGTTCTGGTTGAACCAGCAGTTGCTGGGCTGCAATAGGGCAAGCCCCAGTGTTCTTGAGCTATTTTGAGTATAGGGTATACACAGAATTTTATTTTTTTGTGTATACAAGCTCTATGTTAAATGTTTGGCCCTAGGTTTATTCTGGACTGTTTGAAAAACCATAACAGTGAGCTCCTGGCTAATTTGGGATCACTGGACGCGATGCTCGCGTTAGAAAATCGTTTTGACGAGTTGAAGAAACAAAAATTGTATTTTGGCTAGGTTAGAGGAGTATTTTATGACCCGAAGTTTTCCTCAGGTTGCGTGCTGCCACAAATGTGTGAGCACGGTGTTCAGTGAGTTAAATGTCACCTGCTGGAAGTGACGGCTCGTGAAAATAAATTTCCAGTTGAAAGTACGAGCGAAAACAGTGCTAAAAAGACACTAAAAGTGCGATTTTCGGAACCCTAGGGGTCTAAATGCAAAAATGACTTCGTGTACTGTTTAGTACAGTGTATAATAGAGTCCTAAGCTTTTTGTTAGGATTCCAACGGCTCTCGTTGAGCGGAAATCGGATAACAGTTCGAGAATCGACAAAATCGTCGATTTAACGGCATCCGGGTGGCAATCGCGCAATTTGAGAAATTGCGACGGTTTCACCAGCCGACTGTTGAGTCCCAGTAGAATCTGGTTGAGCCAGTGGCAAGATTAAGCCCGAGTATTTTCGGAAATTCAAAAAGGGAATTCCCGGAGGGGCAATTTGGTAATTTTACCAAAGATTAAACGAAAAAGATTATGTTGGTCTAAGTGTGGTTGTCAAACACTGAGGTTAAGTAATTAAAAGGTTTAAGATTGACTTGAAATATGTTAGAGTTAAAGTTGATCCCTGATCAATATGTTGATTCAGGTCTATCCAGTTTGCATCTGGTTCTGAGCGTACAGTCGATTCAGTCTAGTCGCCTGCGATTTGACAGGTGGGTTTATCTTCGGTCCGAGCTTTATCATTTCGGCCCTCTGTGTACGGTATTGGTTGGACCCCTGTTTTTGGTAGCTTAACTATTACTTTGAGCCTGCCTTCCTTTTGATTCAGTTTATACTGCTTCATGCCTGAGTTATAACTTTTATCAGTTATCTGTTGCTTTACATAGTGCTTCCAGTATTCATATCATTATTCTGGACATTGCCATGCCTGATTGGTCACTTGCTATGTCATATACCTGATTATCAGTACTTCCTGATTATATCTGATCCATGATAAATAGTTGATTGCATCCCAGTGGGGATTTCCCGGCTTATTGCCGATTACCCGGTCAGTGGACCGTGAGTTTGAGCATTTGCATTATGATTGAGCTTGCTTTCCTGTTGATCAAATATTACACTGCTGAACACATAATTTTAATCAACTAAATGTTTTACTGAACGACGTAGGGTCGCCTGAGTCTGTTCTTGTTTGATAGGACAAAGGCATTGCTCTTCGAAGTTTGGGCCTAAAACCTGTTTTCAAAATAGTTTTCTCAAAAATATGGGTTTAGTTTTGTATGTTTGGTTGGTCTGTATGATTGAGTTGAGATTTGCTGTTGATCTTATGTTGAGTTGAGATTTGTCTTTGATCTTGCATAAGAGTTGAGATTTAGTTGATTATTCCCGCATGAGAGTTGAGATTCAGTTGACTTTGTTATTGCATCCCAGTGGGGATTTCCCGGCTTGTTGCCGATTACCCGGTCAGTGGACCGCGAGCTTGAGCATAGCATTATGATCGCCACGCACCGCTGTACTTCACGTACACTGACGGTTTGGCCACCGTCATAGTGTTCTTTACCGGTAAAGTGGTCTAGAGAAAGGCCCGTGAACCCCCTGATAGCACATGTGGGTGCGGGGTTATGTCAGCCAGATAGGTGCCAGATAGTGGCATGAGCCTGAGGTCTTCGTGACCAATAGTGGCATTGATTGGGAACTTGATATTCTTATGATTGATGCATAGCTTTTATACTTCCATATTCTAGCATGATCAGTATCTACTGCATATGTTGCTTTTAGTCTGCTTTTATCATATCTCATGATTCCTGATTTCGGTTTGAAGATATTCATTTGTTTGATACCTGCCTATACAATTATTCAGCATGCTTGGTTCATTATATTCCTGTCAAGATTATACTAATTCCTGTTGGTTATTCATTCGCTTCATAAATGCTTACCTAATGTGATCTTTACTATCCGCTAGTATTGTATACCAGTAGGTACGATCTGCTATTTCTCGGCTCGTCGTGCCCACTGGGATACACTCCGGTGTGTCTCACACCCTCGGGTGACTGTTTTTCAGGTCGAGCGGGTGTTGGGATGTCGGGACGAATTGGCGAGGTATCGATATAGAGGTTGACCCTGGACAGCCGAAAAGTTATGTAATAGGTGTTTGAGAGAAAGGAAATTGTATTTCAGTTGTATATTTGTAAAGATAGTTGTAAAGTTTACTTGTTACTGTTGTTTGTAGTACGTAGTTAGTACTTTGATTTTGTTGCCAAGCTAGCCGGGCATATATAGAAAAGGCCTAATTCCATAGGGGATTGGGACTCTTCTATATATGTGGCGGTTTGTCATTGCCCTGGATGTTGTGCAACTCTGATTAAAAAAAAAAAAAAAAAAAAAAAAAAAAAAAAAATTATACACTGGTTTTTGAACTCGGGGCGTGACATAGTAGCATATCGATTTTTGAGCATGACTAGTAGTGTAGTGATTTTATATCAGCATGCTAGCTCAGCATTTACAGCTTTCCACATATATATATTATCTTGCTACTATTGCTTCCATTAGACCAAGAGGTGTAGAACATGTTTCTCGGTAGATGAACCCACTGGGAACTATTCGTAGTTCTCACACCCCATTGGTTACCATTTTTACAGATCCAGGTACCGCCGGCGAGGCACGCAACAGGGGTAAGAGCCCAGCAGCTTAGAGACCTAGAGAGTCTAGCGGTATCTTTACTCCTTTTTGGTATTTTGAGTGAACCATGTATTGTGAGAAAAAACATGAAAATTGTAACTATTATTTTATAGTACATGTAGGTAGAAAGTTGTAATTAATACTATATCGTGATGTTCACTCTTATACTTTACTTTCAGCTGCATATTAAACTTATTGTTTAAATAGATGAAAGTTTTAGTTTAGCAGTTTTTACACTCTGATATTGTATCTTATTGTACGCCTGTATTGATTGAGATGGATGTTCCGTTCCTTTCGGATATAGAGAGGTCATGCCCGATTGGCGGGTCCGTTGGCGTGCCCGAACTGTCCAAATTGGCGGTCTCAGAGCGTGACACATGAGCTATGTTTTGGGTCTTCTGTGTTTGAGCTATTGATGATTTGATGGATCTTCGTTTGATCATAGCCTACAAGCCACGTCGAGTTTTATTAGGATTTATCAGTATGGGACTGGACGATAGAGAGGAGGTAGGCGGGCGTCAACTGTTGACGGTCACACTAGCAGTTGTGTAATCCAGGCAGTAGGGAGAAATGATATGTGTCTATCTTTTGCCGGGTGCACTAGTGACTGTGTAGTTTGGGCAGTAGGCGGTGCAGGCTTGAACGGACTGTTGAGTCAGTTAGTTCATGATTGGGTTCAATGTAACGTTAAGTCGGTTGGTGTCTTGCCAGGTGTATGAGTCTGGTTCGGTGAGACCTTGCATTTTCTTGGAGTTTTCCGGTTGATAGCAGGAAAGGCTTAGTGATGTCTTAGGTTTCGGGTGTAGAGGCATGATAACATAGTGTTGTGTAGGTTTTACCATATTATGGTCTATTACTCGCTTATTGTTGCAGCTTTTCTCTATTTTGCCTCTGGTAGACTTAGTAAGTAGGCTGTGGTTGTCGCCGAACGTACCCACTGGGAACTACTGTTTCATAGTTCTTACGCCCTCTTGTGGTCTACTTTTCAGAGCCTTTTGAGCTAGCTCCGTATCGAGACAAGAGGATTGCACTGTAGATAGCATTTCCTTCCCTGTTTTGGTTTTGTAGAGGTAGATAATCAGCTTTGCAGTTTTGGTTATATTATACTGTATTTCGGGACTAGCGATGGTAGGGCCTTTTATTTGTATTTCTATTTTGGGAGGTGAAATTTGTATGTATTATTGTATAGTGATAGTTAACAGTTTAGTATTTATTTATACTTTGATACATGTTTAGTTGTAAACTTTTTGCTCACTTGCAGGTTAGATTTGAACGTTTTACGTGTGTAGGGTGCATCCTCACACCATGTTGCAGGTTAGGTTTGGAAGCTTTTGTCCGTCAAGTAGAAAAGAAGAGTAAAAATGGGATCAAAAGAGGATGTTTTGTAGGAATCATTATAACCTCTTGCATATATGACGAGATTGGGACGGTTTACGTAACCATTTTTTCTCTACCCACTTTACAATTTGAATAAATGGCCTATTGGGCGCCCGATCCGGAGCCATTAATTAATTTAAACGGCTACCAAAAGATTAAGAACAATAAATAATCATAGTAACCTATATGAGTTCTCTTAATGCCAAAAGTCACTCATATGAGTACAATTAACCATAATTGTCATCTTTGGCTTTTAACAATCAAATGCCAAAAGTTAATTCCTTCTGCTATAAGACAAAAAATTAATGTCAAAAATATCTTTCTGTATTGCTGGCGTGCATTATTTATTGTTTAGGAATCATTTGGTTAATGTAAATTACTTTAAATTTATGGTATATAAAACTGAGTAGTGACTGGCCCAATTTAGAAGTTCGGGAAATAAACGTAAAAAGTTTGAAGTTTAGGTAACTATCTGGATACAAACGAAAGTTTGGTTGATTCCAGTGCATTAAACCCTCTTTGTAATTTAGCCTTCTAATTCTGCATGTAATTTCTTATACCTATAACTGACCTTTACAAATTTCAGAGAGAATATTAACCGAGTATGAGTGTTCTCTTTCTCTACGTTCACAAAACAGGATTGTATATCAAGGCATAACACCTTTTAGACGAAATCCGGGAGATGCTACTAATGACAATAACATGCGTGACATATAATCATCATGTAGTTGATCCAACAACCAAAACCAAGTTATATGTACAGGGGCACCATGAAACCAAAGAATATATATTTCTTCAATGAGAAACTACATCACTTGGTATATATCTCTGATAAATCTCAGTTCGGCGCAATTTTTGGTTCCCCTAAGGCATTTCAACCTCCCAATGATGATACAACAGAACCAATGCAAAGCCAGCAAATAATAGGTATGCAGGAAAACTTGCAAAACTCGAAAACTCCTAAAAAAAAAAAAAAAATGAGATGATACACAATAAATCCAACAGGCTTTCGTAAGGCAATGTACATAAATGACGAGGATAACTGTTCAAGCTTTCTTATCCGAGCGGTTTAGGTTAAGATTGAACCATTTCTTTTTACTGGATTTGTCTTTGCCGTCGACGCTGCCGTCCTCCCCCAGACTATCATATCTTGACTCTTCCGTAGTGAACTTGCCGCTGCCGCTGGAACTCCCAGTGGAATTGACGATAGTTCGAACAGTCGTGAATGATGATTGTATACAGTCTCTTTGCTTCAGCAACTCATCTACCTACAAACAATTTGTGGGTACATTACAACACACAATTTTTGCACAAATGTAAGCATTTCAATAAGAGGCGGTCTCGTGAGAGCTTAGATTAGGATCACCCATTACACCTTTGATCCTCAAATCAAGTAACAAAGCTGCAGTACATTTTTTAGCAAATTGGAACAAGGCAAGCATATTTCGAAAAGTTAATATTTCGAAACAAAGCACCATTGTTTTCTTCAAATGGCTGAATGAAGTATGTGAAGATTCGAAAAAGGAACAAAAAGAAGAAAATAACAAGGGGGGGGTGTTTTAGGTACAAAAGAAGATATAGGTAAAGTCAAATACATAGTGGAGAAACAATTGCAACAACTAGATAAAGCACGGAGCAGGAATATGACAACTATAGTGCAGCATTAACAGGAAATTTTTGAGGGTTCGGCACTAGATAAAAGAAACCAGCAAAATAGCATCATAGCAATCTAAAACAGTAAATCAGTTGCCAAAGCATAAGAACTGCATAACATGTGGATGCTGTGCAATATAAATTATAGACATGAAGCTATCGACAAAAGAATATCAATTCTAATCAAGATATGAACTAAAAGAGCCCATTTGGCACCCAGATTGTTTTGGATAAGATACGATGAGAGCGATTTTGGGCAGACCGGATTAGTGACTCAAAGGCATCACGAAACGCGAGAGACTGGGATAGAAGAAACCAGCCAGGTCAAAATCAGATAACCACATCCGGGTGGAATTATCAAACCCCACTATAGAGTTTTGAATCGAAAGGGGACCAGATTAGGAAATTGTGGTGTATCTCGCCTCACCCATACCCCATTGTCATGAGCCCTAACGGTCTATGAGTTTCTAAACCCTCCTCTCCCTACTTCACTCTCTCATCTTACCAAATCCAATCCAATCTTGGAGGCCAAATCGAAGAAAGGGTAGTAGAGAAGCAGACTAAGCATGTCAACAAAGTACTTGCAACATAAAACAGAGCAGGTACTGCATACCCACATACCAATATGCAATCTACCCTTCTTATGATCAGGAGTAAAAAAACAATAAAGAGAAAACATAGCAAGGTATAATTGCAGCATGCTTGATTCATATAACCATGCATAAAATACTAATAAGAACAAGTTTCGAAAACTAATTCTTCAAATGCGAAGATTTGTATACATACAGCTTGCTTTTCCAGGCCATATCTGTTGGTGACCTCCTGAAAGCGTGCCAACGCCTGCAAAAAATCATTTATATGTTAGCAAGAAGGATCTTCCCATGCTACATTTGGAAAACTGAAACAACAACACCTACTTTTCTATACTCAGTCTCAAACTGCCGCAAATCATTTCTCTTCGCTAAAATCTTAGCCTCTATTTCTTTGAGCCTCTCAGTTGTGTCTTCATATGATTTGGCACAGATAGACTCAATGGTGTAGGTGGCCGGCTTAAAGAAATTATCACCTATACAACAAAATGAAAAGGTTCACAATAAATACAACACACCTGCAAATACATAGAAATATAAAAAAAAGTTAAGAAAACAAGGGGAGAAATGCATACCATAAACAGCAAATATATGAGTGCCAGGTTTTAACTCAGAAACTTCACACGGTTGGAGGCCTTCTAATCTTTTAAAGAAAGAAGCTTCGGGATCTTTAGCCATGGCTAACTGCAAATAATATACATTATCAATTGATATAACTCCATTTCTTTCGTATCTTCAAGATGAGAAAACATATACACAAAGAATGATTCAAAGTGGGTCAATTGGGACATACTGCGTTAACTGTTGAATCCATCCGGTATACTTGAAAATGAAGAAAATACATGCCTGCAGATGTTACCTTGCCGGTCTTTTCACTATCTTCCTGAAGATGAAGAAGAATACTAAAGATTATATAAAAATAATACCTCACGCATGTCAGAGTTGTGTGCTAGGTTAGGCCAATATCTAGGAGTTGATCATTGTATGAAATGAATAGAAAGATATGGCACCACATGCCTGAATCTAATTACACATTGTTTTGATTGTGATCTAGAAGAAATGATGCAATAGGTACTTAATTCAGTGCAATCATATATACCGATCTGCAGATCAAATGAAGTTAACAGTGTAATTAACTAGGAAGCACTGTACTAAAATGTAGTGCATAGACCGCAACATCCATCCACATATGCAGATGCAGTCTTTTCACCGCCATGCATAGACCACATTCGGCGCCAAGTAATAAGCACACAGCCTCGTATCATGCATTTTAACTATGTAGAAGTAGATTTACCACAGTATATTTATGCTAGCTAATCATATGCTTATAATTATCAGATTTGACACATAAACCTTCCCTTTTTTTTGTATTAATGTTTCATATTTCATACTAAGAAAACTTTTTGTATAAACCGTTGCATGAAATTTGGCATGATCTTTAGTGTCAGAATGTCCTAAAACATATCTCATAGCATTTTATTCATGATTCTTCAGTCTTTTGTCCTTATTATATTTAGTTCATTTTTCCTGTAGTTTGTGTGGACTGAATTTGCACCTGCCTTCAGCATACGTAGTATGCGGTACCTTAACCGCCACAAACTGCTTTCCACTATTTAAAACAATGCTAGAAAGATATTACTGTTAATTACGCTGTTTTAGTGAATCAAAATTTCAAGCCAATCCAGAAGAAATATGTTGCAAAAATACACAGGAAGTATATAATTAAACACTTTAATGATTAAAAGAAAAAAAATGCAATGAATAACAAGCATAAATATAAAAAATAAGCAACAACAAAACTAGACAAACCTTACTTTCAATGGCAAAAACTGATGATTGAAAAGCTTATCCCAAAGAGACTATTGAACGAGCTAAAATCTTACAATGGCAGTCAGTTTAGTAACTAAATGCTTACCTGCCGACATTGCAAAAGTTTACTAGAAAATGATTTTCAGACTCGATATTGATTTACTAAAAAATCAAATCTTGCTTTATATCCCAGAAAAGGACAAATACAAGAACAATGAATAAATTGTTCAGTATAAAGTTTCTAATGGAGTAATGATTGTTAGTGAAACAGCTGTCTACGATGTATAATAAAAAATTGTTAACAACTATTTCTACACTGTATACATAAGCAGATTGTGAGGGTCATAAATAAATTAACCAGAAAAAATTCAAATGTAAATCCAAGCTCAGCTGTCAAATATATGTTAGATGCTCAGCTAGTCGCCTTCAAGTACTGAAGCTACCTAAATATCAGCATGAAAAGTTGAGCAGATGATTGTGCAACCTCGCACACTAATGCTATAATAGGAGAGGCTTAAAAAAAACAATGTTGGCATTCATATCAGAGGAAAAAGGTTTGTAGAAATACACAAGGGTCCTTCTCTAGTCTGGCGGAACTATTAAAGAGCAGGCAAATACTGTAATAGGTGTTGGTATAGTTGGTATAATTGTTCACAAGTCATAATTATAAAAGGAAATGACTTACTTCTACCAAATATACTACTCCTGTTTCTAATTTCAGGTCGAAAAATTCCTCTCCATGGCCCAAAGCCAGATGAACAGAACTATGCCAAAGTAATTAGTAGGTCAATACCTAAATACAGACATTTTTATATTCCACATTATTACTTTTGCATTCGATTTCCTCAATAGTAACACTATCAGAGGGACAAAAAATATTTACTTAAAGGCTAATTGAAATGTTATCGTGTGGTGGGGCACTGGGACAAAAAATGATGCATCAATAAATGTTGTAACAGCCTCATCACATAGTCTTGTGCAAAGGCCCGTTTGGTATTGAGGGCTGCTTAATGCTAGGGGACAAAAAGGAGTTGGGACAAAATAAAATAGAGATACAATTCTTCGTTTTCCGGTGGGGCCACAGAAATTATATCTTAGACAACTTCTTGGCGATATGAGAAACACGATATCACTTATGGAAACAAATGGAATATTTCTATCGTACTTTCCCATCGCACGTAAAGCAATTTGCCCACAATCCCAAATGGAGCTACGATAAAGTAGAGGAATTCAAAAATAGAGAAACTATTAAGCACCTGTAAAGCCAATCCATAGCCTCCATTTGATTCTGTTTCAAAGTACAGAAGCTGTCACAGTAACACAGAAGAGATCAGCTAATATTAACATAATGGAGCAAAGAAAGAACAGAAGGCTGATTTTAGCATTCCGCTTGGCAGCACTCATATAAATGCAAGTTTCTGCACCTTAAATTTACTTTGCGCTGCCGAGGTAACTCTAACAACTATTCCTGCCTGGGCTTGTTGTTCATTGATTGTCACACCAAAAAAATGAGCGCACTGCTTATCGACCTAAAAACAGAATTGAAGCTGGTCAGCATATTTTTCTTCCTTTTTTTCTTTTTTCCTTTCATTAACTAGTTAGCAAATAGATGACAAACATGGAATAGTGTGGAAAGCTCACTGCATAAGCACCTTTCCAACGACTGATGATCCAAGAGGAAGCGGTCTCACAGTAACAGTTCCATTAATAGCTTCTTCAAGAACAGTAGCAGATACGGTCGTCTTGATAGGAACTCCCAGCTTACTAAAGGTTTTAAAGAGTCAGCCATAAAAATTTCAAATTGCTGTTATAGACACCAAGGAATTAAACTAAAACTCTCTAGCCACCTGAAAAGTGCTGCAAACATTGTATTTACAGTTCCAAGGTTGGATAGATCAATCTCCATATCCATTCCTTCTCGTTCTAAAGCCTGAGTAAAAGATTACAGAAGAAAAACAGAAAGAAAATGCATTGATCATATCAGAAGTTACTAAGCACCAAGTAAATGAAGGACAACTTACTTTTGAAACTAGAAGTCTGCAAATTAAAAATAAATGCAAATAATGGTCCAGAAAGAACGAAAGTACTTCAGTTTTCTTACAACAAATAATCCGTATTAGTCACTTCAGCATTCAAGTATATCGATAAAGGTATGTGCAGCTTTTAAGACCATACCAATCATTACCTTTCAATAGTGACCACTGAATCATAATATCATTACTATTAAGCAACCAATTATATAGGGAAAGAAAATAACAGTGGCATAAGAGCAAGGATTTAAGTGCCGTGGCGCGGAGTCGTGCCGAAAACTTGCCGGCACGGTACGGCACGGTGCGTGCCGAGCCGTGCCGATGAGTGCCGGTCACAAAAAATACATGCGTGCCGACACATAATGGCATAAAATATTTATTTTCTTTAGCAACAAAATTTTTTAATTGCTTATTATGTATATTTATCAAATATTTTGAACTTTATTGAGAAAATTACTTAGTAATTTTAAGAAAAAAGGGTTTGGAACTGTACCATTGGCACAGGGGCTGTATCGTGCCGGTATCTTATTGGCACGGTACGACATAGTGGATACGGCCCGTGCCGATGGATACTTAAATCCTTGCATAAGAGACACAATAGAACTGATATACCAATTTAAACATATTCTTTCTTAAGTTAAATCTAGAAACCTTTTGCTTCAGTGCATTTTACCCCCCATAAGAACAAGTGCATAACCTATACTACTGGCAATCCAAAATGAAACAGACAATTGAAATTGTAAGTTGAGTGAAATCACTCTATCAATAAAGGAAAGAAGATAGCAAACACAAAATTATATTCATTTCCTGCCATAAAAAGTATAGTGGACAAGTACATAGTTTTTGCAAAAAAAAAAAAACTAAAAAACAAAAAAACAAAAAACAAAAAAAGATAGCGAACTGCACTTCATAACAATTGGATCGAGGATAATGGGAAGAAAACAAGCTCAGGGTCCATTCTTGTTGCTGGCACAGATATCTATTTGTCTACACTAGCCAATGGATCATGCTCTAGAAATTTATCATTGATCCTCTACCATATCTTCAAAGACTTTTTTATCTTTTGTTTCACATATACATCATTCTAGATAAATGATAGAGAAGTCCAATAGGATTAGTATTATATTAGTCATAATAGGCCAGTAAGGTTATGATTATTATTAAGATTCTTATTTATTTTCTATTAATATCTTTCTCTTAGTCGTATTAGAACTTTAGGTTTTGTAGCCTATAAATGTGTGCCCTATTTTATTGTAATGGTGCTTTTGGATTAATTAAGAGTTGATTGCCTTTATTAATCGTAATATAAGAGTAGAAGCTTCATCAGAGGCATTGCGATCCCTCAAAGAATCACAATGCATGTACAATTCCAAATTATCCAATATCCATTAGTTTAAAGGGCTGACAAAGCCAGTTTCCTGGAGAGAAATTTGGAATTAGCGCAGTCGAGACAAGTATGGTGCCATTGTCGAAAACTACATAACACTTTGAGCTCAACTCGGCTCATCCATCAATAGGTGTGGTCAGCCAAATGATTCCTCAAAATTGTTCATCGTAAAAATCCTCTTTGTTTGCTCACACATCATATGTTGTAGCTAAAAAAAGTTCCAGCTGAATAATTGTCCTTCTCAAACAAAGTTAAATTCATGATACAAGCAATATCATGGATTCAGAATTTTTGAGTCAAGTCATTCTAACTACAAACATCTTCCCTTTGAACTCCACACTTTAATTGTATTTTTTACTTCTATTGCAATAATACTTATCTAGTCAAGCTCATAAGCCTTATACCATAGCCTTTCTTTATACACCAGTTTGAAGTTAGCCATCCTAAATTTACCAACTTTTCACCCGAGAAAACAGAAAAGTATTATATAGTATCAAATGATACAAGGCATGCTAATTACATCCTTTACACCTGTATTTTCTATCCCTATCTTAAAATTTTAGTGATTAATAATCATACCATTAAGATCAATAAAGCATACTAATTAAATTTGAAATCGCTAAAGATTTTCATATTAGTAGATCCTAACATAAAATTAAGTTTCCTTCATACAAATGAGTTTCCATTAAATAAACTCAGATGAGATATTACAAGACCTCTTTCAAAGCTTAATTTTGATTAGCTTGATTTGATTGACAGGATAAGAAGATCGAAGCAAAAACATAGGCATGTAAGGAGAAATCAAATCAGCATTGGAAAATAATATAGATAGTTGAATATGTTTTGTATATATAATGAGAAAAACAATTACCTCAAAGCCGGCAGTGTCATATTGTCGCCTTTTCTCTGGATCTGATAAGATGCTATACGAATATGCAACCTCTTTGAAAAGTTCTGAAGCTTCAGGATTGCTCACATTCTTATCAGGGTGATACCTGCATTACCCATGACAGAAGTTACAAAAGCTGTACTTCGCAATTAATTAGGAGTTAGAACTTAATATGAGTATTTAATTTTCTGTGAATGCCTCATTAGGTGCACAGTGGCTGATCAAGAGGGATAGCCAACACACGTGTTCAACATAAATTAAAACACTTGGGGACCAAGCTCAATTGAATTACGGCCATAATCCTACTGCTAAAAAAGCCATGTACGAAGTGATTACTTGGTACAAGGAAAATTGTCTTATAACAAGTTAAGAGGAATGATGGAAAAGGCTCCAGTCCTAGTTAATTAGATTTGGGAATAAGTATGACTTCAAATTCCTTCAGTTTTTTATCATAGGCACTGGAAACATTGTACAGTACGGCAAACTATGGTGGTGGCCATCACTAGAAAATCATACCATCTTTTTTGCTTACAAGGCACGACAAATTACTCATTCCTTGAGAACATTTATGCTATTTACCATACATATGCAGACGTAAAATATTTAATTATCATGCGTACATTTGTGTGAATGCATATATCAAATCGAGCAGGAACTGCTTTCTGAAGCACCAAATGCTGGTGCTTCCATTTTTGTTCATGCACCAAAAGCACATCGAGATCTAAATGCGCCCACTCTCACATGATGCACATCAAAGTTCTCACACATCATGTTCATGCATGAATCACGATATGCATCAGACAGTGATCTCATATAAGAAAAATCAGTGCTGATGTTTTCAGGGTAAGATGCATCACAATGATTACACTCTTTGTATAATAAGTCTACAAATTGGTATGGTAATATTTTGGGGTCAGATTCTTCAAACAACATTTGATACTATTTTCAGTGGATCCCATACACAAAGATTGAAAATGAGTCTAGGTTAAATAATTCATTGAAGTCACAACATTTTATTTGATAAATATTTTAAAGGTTAATGACAGAGAATGGCGCTATCCCAGTTTACTCTCCAAAAAAGAGAAGGAAAAAAAAAAAGCATAATTGCAGAGGACGTGACTTAACAACACTGAAACCGTTCATCATAATCAAATAAACCAAAAAGAGGATCTTCGCTCTCATAATCTATGATTGTAAGCTATATACATGTAAATGAAATCAAGTCCTTTAGTAATGAATGTTAATATACAAATAAAACATCAATTGTTTGCACTCTTGGAGGCAATTGAACTCTTTAAGTAAAGCATCCACAGTATGCTCCGTCTGCCATCTGGTAAATGCCCGCATATTGTGATTTCTTTATTGTTCCAACATCAAATAATTTAGATACGTACACCAGACACACATCCCTGATTTGTCCATGCAACCTTATCGGCAAACAAATTTATAAACAACAAACATAGCTGGCATAAAAGGCCAGATTTTCATCTAACAGCGCAAGGAGAAACTTTTGAACAAAATTTTAAACCATATCCAACACCGAGAGTAAAACTCAACCTATGTATCATGGATAAGAATTTAAGCATCCATCGACACAGTCCGTACCTACCGTGCCGTATCGTGCTAACAAAATACCGGCACGATACAGCCCTCGTGCTGATGGCATAGCTGAAACCCTCTTTTCTTTAAATTACTAAGTAATTTTTTCAATAAAGTTCAAAAGAATTGATAAAGATACATAATAAGTAATTAAAAAATTTTGTTGCTAAAGAAAATAAATATTTCATGTCATTATGTGTCGGCACACGTGTATTTTTTGTGACTGGCACTCATCGGCATCGCTCGGCACGTACTGTGCGGGCAAGTTTTCGGCACGATCTTGTGCCACAACACTTAAATCCTTAATCACAGACACTTCTATAAGCCTCGCGTGTCCGTGTCGAACATGCACGTGTCTGACAAGGACATGCCATGAACTCGCGTTCGGCGCAGGTTCATAGTGCATCCTGTTAAAATATATATATTATTTTACTCTTTTTATACACATATAATGTAAGATAATAAATATTTTGACTTTTTGATGAATACATACAAAATTTTTGGACAATATAAATAAATTATGTATGGTAGAGAAATTCTTTTCTTAAATTATATGAATTATCAATGAGAATTTTATTAACTTTCATTTGCATGAGAAATATAATAATATTTTAATAAAATTAATTATTTATATATAATAAATATTTATTACTATATTAATAATATTATGTTTTATTAGAAGGTGTCCATGCCATGTCTATGTCCTAATTGTTTAGAAACTGTCGAGTCGCCGTGTCCAAGTCGTGTCGTGTCCCATGTCCCGTGTCAGTGTCCGTGACACCTAGAACTCAACTAAATTACTAGGAGATGGACAAGACTTAAAATGCTCAGCTATGATACAAGTCATGCATGTTATAATAGTCGTATAACTAAAAAAAAAAAACAAAAACAAAAAAAAAGAGAGAGATGAAGAAGAAATGGATCCAGTACTTGTTGGGATCATTTGATTGTTCATAAAGCATGTAATGCATCTTTGTACTGATACTGAAAGTACAAGATAAAAATCAAACATATCTAATAGAAAAAGCTTTTACTATCTGAAGGCACAGCCATGTGAAATAACAAAATTTTGTGAGTCTAAATAATAGCTAACTCTTAAAAAATGCAAGGCTGCCTAGCTTAAACTCAAGCTCCTAGAACCAAGATGTTGCATTATAAAACACTTTAAGAGAAGGGATAGAAACAAAAAGAGGATGTGACTATAATAGATATGAGATGAAAGAGACCGATGAACTATTAAAGTGGGTTGCATATTAGCAATCCAATCTAGATTCTTAATCCAACTTTTGTCAGATATCAATTTATTCATCGTCATGTGGCTTTAATCTGGATCTTTACTTGTGTTTGGATAATTACAGTTTTCCTGATCAGTATATTATTATAACAGCATTCTGCCTAAATAGAAGGCAGTGATAAATAAGAAAATATTAAAGATTCGAGCCATAGAATTTCTCAATTCCGACACAACTACACAAGGTACTTACTAAATCGAATAGACTGATTTTGCCTCCTTTTTTTAATCCCAAATTTAAACTAAAAATAAAAAAACTATTGAGTCGCACACTAAGCATAGCAATTATAACAAATGATCAATCAAATTTTTATTTATCCTTTATATAATCAGATTTGTTCTTTTTCGGAATGGAAAAGGAATGAGAGAGTTTGTCATTTTTTTGTTCTGTCATTGGACAGAATGGGAAGACAAGGTCAATTATTTCTCATCTACAAATATCTATCACATGATGGCCTGAACAGTTTGGCTAGGCAATTCACACCCTTTAAGGCCCAAAATTTCAAGAACAAGTTCTAGAATTTCTTACCTCAAGAACGAGTATGAAATAAGTCGCAAGATCTCTAGCAGTAGAAGCCGAAATTTGAATCTTTTCTTTTTTTCCTTCTGGCTTCAGCGAAAACTTTTCAAGTATTTCTAAAGATAAGGTTGTTTGGGTTCTCGAACAATTCTACTAATTTTATAGCAATTTCTCAAAGTATTGATATCACAATATATAACAAAAATTAGTTCTAATATGAAGAAACTTAGTGAATAGAAAAAAATTGAGAAGCTAGCGACTTGTGCTACTTCTATGCTGGCCATAGCACTATCAAGGCTCCGTTTGCGAGTGAGTTTCCACAAATCACCACGTTGTGGTTCCCATGCACATTGCAAGACAAAGGTTGTTTGGCTGAAAAAATAGGACCGCAAAAATCTGCGGTGAGTTGAGCAGCTATAGCTTGTCATGGAAGAATCTTCTTTCCCATATATGGTAAAGAAAGAGTTTGGGTAGATACATTCACAAAAGTTGTGCTATGCTCCAATGCCACAGCCGGAAGGCAAGGAAATGTGGTGCACCGGTTTTCGCTAAACTAGCAAAGTGCGAATAAGTTACCCTGAGCATATTTAAAAACGTGATTAAAATGTGCTAGAGTAAGTTTGGTTCGAAGCAAAAGGCATCTGAACCAACGTTGAGTTGGAAAGCGAGCTTGGAAAATCAAAGTCTGCCAAAAATTGCAAACATTGCATGGCGTACTGGTACCTCAAGCCACGTACTGGAACCCCATTGAAGGCTGAGAAAAACCAGCTCTCAGGTTTTGAGCAACCTGCCTTCACGTACCGGTATGTGACCCCGCGTATCGGTGCCTCAACTCACGTACCGGCACCTTAAGCCCCTGACAGCACGTGCAGAGTGGTTGAACCATGGTTAGTATCGGGGTTTAAGTGGGATTAACTCAACTTAAAACACACCCCTTTCACAGCCAAACCCCATTTCACCTACTCCTTCTCATTTCTCTCTTCTCTTTCTCTCTCTAGAAGCTTGGGAGAGGAAACCCTAACTTGGAGGATTGGAGGGATTGATCTCTTGTGAGGCAAGAGACTTAAATGAGGCTTCCAAAGGTGGTTCTTAGAGGTAGAAGGAGGCTTCTTCTCCACGTTTTTGGGGCAAGAACAAAAGGTAAACTTCTAGGATTTTAGCATTTTCGAGTATTACGGGTTTTAAAAGAGACTTTATGATCTCTTATGGGTTTCTATCCCTTTTTTAGGGATTTTTTTGAAGAAATAGTGGATCAACCCCAAGTTATTGCAATTAGGAGTGAATAGAGATGGGGAATACCCCTGAAATGGTTTGATCTCCCCTTTGTCTAAAGTCTCTTTGATTCATGCATATATATGTATAAGAGCAAGATGTAAACTAAAGAGGATTTAGTTATATGTTAGGAGATCTAACAAATTGAAATGGTTCATGAGCATTGGACCTAAGTGAATATAGGGTATAGCCTTTATAAGTAAAGTGAAAAGCTAGTGGCATGCATGTAAGACTACAAGTCTAATGTAAACTTGGAAAATGGGTTAATGAGTGGCACTTGAACTTAGGTATAAACCTAAGGTGGTTGATAGAGACTTAAAAATTCTAGGGTCATTATGAACAATAAAAGAAGTGAAGGTGCACGTGTGGTCGTGCAACCTTTATGAACCTTATATAGATTAAATAAAAGAGTGACATCTAAATTTAGGTCCAAACCTAAGGAAAAAACATGCAAGACTATGTGTCTATTGTGGGCCTAGAGTATAGGTCAATCCAGTGGCATCTAAATTTAGGTCAAAACCTAAGGAGAATAAAGTGGCATGTGAACTCTAGATTTAATATAAACTAGAGAACAAGTAGAAGTGGCGCGTGTAGGCGTGTAAACAAGTGAACCTTAAAAGGAGGCAAGCAAGTGTGGCATTCATCTAGGTTGGAACCTAAGGTAAAACCTAGTGGCCTGTAACTCTAGTCTAAACTTAAGCTAGAGGGTAATGTGATCGTGTTGAGCATGAAACCCTAGAGTTTAGAACTTAGGGTAAAAGGTGAAAAGAAAATGTAAAATGTGTCTTTCGGATTTGAGACTCGTCAATTAGGAGTGCGTACATATGCCGGCTCCTAGGGTAGTGCCCATCGGACGAGGTACTTCCGAAAGGGTTATAAAGTGAATGAAACTAAAAGAACAAATTAGTGTCCATGGGGCATATGTTATAGTTCTAGAGTAATGGAACCTAGGGAGAGACAGTAACCAAAGTCACGACATTCCGGAATGGCCTAGCGGGAGATGTTGATCGTCCTCGACTCTTAAGGGAGATGTCGATCACTCTCGACTCCTAATACAGTGGCGGGAGATATCGATCACCCTCGACTCTCAGGGGAGATGTCGATCACCCTCGACTCCCTATATAGTGCTTGGTGATGCCGATCCCCCTCGACACCAAGTGTCTATGAAGCTTGGAGATGCCGATCCCCCTCGACTCTAAGGTATCGTTTGGTTCGGGGATTAGTGAGAATTAGTAGTACCAGGTATAAGTATAAAGTACGGAACAAAGGTAAAAAAGTGTTTGGGATGGTTCTAGGGATAAGAGATTTTGTATTTGGTATGATAATGAGGAATAAGAGGAATAAAGAGGTTAAGTTGTGTAAATTACTTTTTTACCCTCAAGATTTAATATGTGATGAAAGTTGTTAAAATCTAATTAGTTCGTTTTAATTAATGAATTAAAGCTTTAAAAAAATTAAGATAAAATCAAAATCATAATCAAATTATATTTTTTAAAAATAATATTTAATTTAATATTTTTTTTCTCAAATTAAATTTAAAATTTTAAATATAAAATTTCAACATTTAAATTTTAAAATTTAAAATTATATAATATTAATTTTAAATTATAAATTTTAAACATAAAATTTTTTAATTTTCAAATAATAACTTTTACTTTCTTCGTTTTAATTAATGGATTAAAGCCTTACAAAAATTAAGATAAAATTAAAATCAAAATCAAAATCAAAATTATAATCAAAATCAAAATTAAATTTCAAATTATATTTTATGAAAATAATATTTAATTTAACATTTTATTTGTTTAAATTAAAGTTAAAATTTCGAATATAAAACTTCAAAATTTAAAGTCTTACAAAAATTATGATAAAATCAAAATCAAAATAAAATTTCTAAAATTTTGAAAATAATATTTAATTTAATATCCAATTAAATTAAAAAGAGAGAGGAGAGAGAGGGATTTGTGATGATGAGAGTGTATTGGGAAGAAGAAAAAAAGAGAGAGGAGAGAGAAATTTGTGATGATGAGTGTATTGGGAAGAAGAGAGAGAGGGGAGAGAGATGGATTTGTGATGATGAGAGTGTATTGAAAAAAGAGAAAGGAGGGGAGGAGGGGTAATTTGGTAAAAAACAAATTTATAAAATAATGGGTAAGAACTGTTATTCCAGCTTATTCTGTTTGTACTGGAACTACTGTACCTAATAGTTCCCCCTTTGTTCAATAGTGTTTGGGTACAAAGGGGGGGATATCCCCCTTTGTACCCAAACCAAACAAAGCCTAAGTGATTAGTGGGCGTGGCGATGCCGATCACCCTCCACGCCGTGGACCCACCGATTGGAGAGTAGCTTGACTATCTGGGCTCTCCATGAGGTATTGAGATATGGAACCGATCGATGGACGGTTCGGGACACATGGCATAAAGAGTATGCGCATGATTGGTAGGTGAGTAAATGGGACCTAACTAGCTAGTGGGCTAAGTAGAGGTCATGGCAAATAGAAACGGAAAGGTTAAAATGAACCTAGTGGAAACTATGACACATAGCATAGTAGTAAATGGCTAAGTAAAGGTTAAGATGAATCTAGTGGCAAGACTATGACACATTGCATAGTGACAAATTGGGTAACAAATAGACAATGATCTAATAGCATATTGCTTAAATTGAGGTAATGTAACTGTATTTACAATTTATGCATTTCTTTAGTAGAAATATTTGTTTAGTAAATTAATTACAGTTGCCTCCTTTAGACCAAGTGAGTACAGAGCGCCACGTTCGGTGGTTGCACCCACTGGAAACTTATTTGTAGTTCTCACCCCCATTGTGGTTACCTTTTTTCAGATCCAGATACTGCTAGAGAGGAGCGAGGTCGCGGCAAAGGTGTTGCGGGATAGATAGACCAAGTGAGAGGTCTAGCAAGTACCTAGTTGTAAAATTAAAGAAAAAAAAAAAGAGTTGTAATATTTGTAATATTTTGGCGAATGAATGTAACTTTAAGTTTAAAGTTCAATGTATGTTTTAGACATTACAGTTTCACTCTGATGCTTGTATATTCATTTCGTGCAAAATTGTACATATTGGATAGTTGTCACCGCGTTCAGGTAAAGGGAGGTTCTGCCTGTTAGGCAAGTTTGTGCACGTGTCCGAACTGACCAAAATGGCGATCTCAGGGCGTGATAGGAAATGTGCTCCTAAATGGACCTCAAGTAACTAGAGTCACAACTGGTGTCATGGATAACTAGAGTCACATTATCAAAGTCATGTCATGTCAACCTTGCTCGAAATGGAGGAAGAGAAGTAACAAGAATCATAGTATACACATGACATAAGTAAAAAGAATAGGCTTCTAGCATTTTATGCTCATGTTAGTACCACAAGTAATGTCCAAATTTTCAATTGAAGCAAATTTGCCCATCTATTCTACCGTATACCTTTCTCTCCTAATCACAATTGAGAATCAAAAGAACAAAGCAGCTCAAAAGAACTAAGCGGCTGTTGGTGATTCAATTCATCGCACATTATATGATATTTGGTCGAACGAAAGTTCTAAAACCACTGTACAGAAATCAATGGAGACAAAGGTTAACAATTTTTTTAGAAAGACCGAAGGGATAGCTTTTTTTCACTTTTTCCTTCATAAGACTATTTCTCAACTAATTCATCTAACAATTAGGAAAATAGAAGCACATCAACTTGTTTCCACTCCAACAGTACCCCATTCTACAATAAACTTTTTCTTGGTTCCAATAGCCAACAAAACAAATAAGCACATAGTAAGCACCCAATTTCTCTTATACTTTCTTTCCACAAATCATCATTCGGTTGAAGACCATCTAAAATCTAAATCTAGAATTATTATAAGACAAAAAAAAAGGACCCAAAAACAATGACGAAATAGCACATTAAAACAACAGAGAGCATATAACATTTAGGCCCAATTTGAATGCATGAACATCTTGTCCAGCATATTTCTTTGATTTACTCAAGAAGCTTGCAGTGTTTGGTTTCTCGATCGGCATAACCTGTTCATTTTATAGGACTAAGATAAATGACTTCGTAGATGAAATCAATCTCGTCTGGTATCATTGCCATTCTTTAGGTTCTCTTTAAACACTAATTACATATAATTTGATATACCGGTGCAAAGGCTTTCCCCTTGTTGGCGTAGCTAGTTAGCTTGTAATAGATTCCGGTCAAGTGATGACCGACAACTTGCTTAAAATAATTTTGCATGCAAAATAAAAAGTTGCTTTCATGTTTTTGTTTTCCGTTGAGCAATCCATCGTTCCCTCCTATACTATTTCATATAGAAATTTTATTTTTAAAAAAACAGCAACAATACCAATAGGAGGCCCTAGCTTCCCATCACAAAAAACTCATCAGAGAATAAGTTATTTGGACATCCAAACATCCAAGATTACATAAACATAATCTAAATCTAGCAAATCATCATTAGCCCGAAAATCAAATAATAATAATAATAATAATTATTATAATAAGGAAAACAATGTCGAAATAGCACATTCAAGCGAAGAAGGCATATACAACAATTTCAGCCAGCCAGACAGAAGAAAAAAAAAAACAAACAGGTAAGAAGGCAAGAAAGGAAAAGGGTAAGAAGAAAGGAGGAATGAGGGGAGTGCCGACTTGAGGGCGAGCTTCCGGTAGGCGGACTTGATCTCCTGATCGGAGGAGTCTCGGGAGACGCAGAGCACCTCGTACGGATCCCGCCTCGCCGACGGCGCCGACGGCGCCGACGGACCCTCTTCCATCTTCCCCGACGACGCCATCCCTAATCACCGCCCTACTTCCCAGATCCAAAATCCTCTGTCTTATTCTCTCCCTCTCTTTCTCTAATTCTCTCCCACTATTCCACAACAAATCCTAATTCCTCCTCCTCCCCCTCCCCCAATTCAAAAGCAAGAAACGAGGAGCAGATCAAAACGAGTTTTTCTTTTTCTTTCTATTTTTTTATTGGGTTTTTGGGTATCTAAATCTAATACCTCCAAATTAAAAGGAGCTTCGGGATTCTCGGATTTGCAATTTTTTTTTTTTTTTTTTTTTTTTTTTTTTTTTTTGCCTGTGCGTGTGCGTGTGCGTGTGGGTGTGCGTGTTTTAAAGGGGTAACACCTGCACCGGAATCGAGAAGGGTTGTGCTGGAAATTGGAACGGGAATGCGTTTTGCCACGGTCAGTTAGAGAGGTAGGTAATCGACGGTGTATGTTGGGGTTACGTCTGAAGGGCCTTCGGCCGGGAACGGAAGGCCCGACCCAATAAAAAGATCAATCCGATGGGCCATCAAACCGATCAGTCAAACCAACCAGTGAAACCGCTTTACAGCCCGTTTTCATAGTGCGAAAACTTTTCAAGGGAAATGCCACTTACTTTGTTACACACCCAACATTTGAGTATAAGGGCAAGTGGGCAACGGTAAATATTGGACCTTTTTTTTTTCAAATAATTTTATAATTTTTTATAATTGGCCAAATAATTCTCTCGAAAATATATTGACAGAAATAACTCTCCTTTTGCTAACTCAGCACCAGGGTGGTGGGTTCTTTAAAAGGCGATGAATTATTCATCGCCTTTATGAAAGCGGTGAATGATTTACCATCTTTGTTAAAATCCTACTGTTGGGGCCAAAATGTGGCTTGTGCGCGATCGGCCTGGGTGACCCTCCAGAAAGTGTCGAAGTGCGCCGCGTGCCAACAATCAAGCGATCGGGCCGATGAGAGATCCGCTCGGCCGGGTTCTCCTCTGGTAGCTTCTCACGACCGATCGACTGAGGACAGTCGAAGAGGGTTTACGGAGGTATAGATGGATCGCCGGTTGCGACTTAGGATAGCCAATCCGGGTGTAAATAAATGTACGACTGATCAGTCGATTGCAACGTTTAAGCACAAAAATCACCAATAAAGATACAACTGATTGACCGGTTTACACTCTAAAGGAAAGACAAGATAAAGACACGGCTGAGCCGGTTTACACTTTATATTGATAATGTAAAAACTTGAAATTTTATTGTAAATAAATAAAAGGAAAAGAATGAAATGCCAAGTTGACCTTTTTGCCACTGTGTAAATTGCACTATTTACGAGACAAAAAGGCTATTTTCCAATCCGGACGTAATTTTGGAAATCCAAGATAACCGTTGTGATCGTCTCGTCGAACTGAGCGAGATTCATATTCAACACTTTTCGATCTGACGGTCAGATCTTCCAGAAATCAGAGAAGAAGCGGGCGAGTATTGCGACCAATGTAACAGTGGCTGCGCACAGTATCAATTAAGTGGATTACTGTAGATGAATAGTAACCCCAATTTTCGGGACTCCGACGAATGCAACGCTGACCAATTCACTGTTCGGATTCCGAACATAGTCATCCAGGTAGTCGTTTCGATCGGTTTCGACGATCTGAACGCAATGGCGCTGACGGAATTTCCGTTTGACGATCCTAGAGTCTCGAAAAGCGTGATAAACTGTATAGTTAGACAGTAATTATGGACCAAGAAATTATCCGGGCGTTTCGTCGAAAAACAAAAAATCGCTACCTGATAGGTTTCGTCGATCCGGACGTCGTGGCGAAATCTGTTTTTCGTTTCGACGATCGAAACGCCTCGAAAAGCATGAAATACAATGAAAATTGTGGTATTTTGCGGAGAAACCCAATATTTTATGCTCCGAAAGGCGTGCCACTTACAGGTGAGGGACTAAAATGTAAGAGGAGTATTTTTACTAAAGGACTTTAGTCCAAATAGCGGGTGTGGAGGGACCTTTTAGCAATTGTGCATTTATGCACTATATACATATGGGTTATCTTTTGGAAACCCTAAACCTAGCCACCCCTTTTGTTTCCCTCGTGGAACCGGCGCCTCCACCCCACCACCTTCTCCAACCATCGCCGAGCGCCGCCACCGTCCCCGTCGCCGGAGTTGTCCAAGAAAGTGAGATCCACTTCGGGTTGGGTAGTTGTTGGCGAGGGTTGCAATCTGCAAGGTTTGGAATGCTCTAAACCTTCTCTGAGAGCGCCTCTGTAAAGATGGCACCGAGTTTGGGTGAAGCCGACGCCGTGCGCCGCCGCGACCACCTTCTTTCTTCCTTCTCTCTCCGGCGAGGTAAGATGTTGGAAAAAAGTTTTGATCAATTGGGTTTTGGACCTTAAATCAGTCTTCCTGACGTCGAGGGGATCCTCCCTGTGCAGCCTGAGCCCTTGCCGCCGTCCCTGTTGCCGGCGGAAGCATTAAGTCGCCGGAAACCATTATTTTCCGACGAACTCGGTCTCCGCTTTTTCCGACCGTTAAAACCTGGATCAGAACCGTTGATCCTCTTCATCTCGTCGACTGCAACCTACTCCCAAAGTTTTAAGATCATCGGGCAAGTATCCAAGAAGAACGAGCTTGCCCTAATTCCGGGTGAAAAAGACCTTTGGCCGAGTTTCGCCGTCCGGCCCCGCCGTGCATCCCCGTCGCCAGCCACCACTGCAGGAAGCTTCCTGGCACCGAGGAGATCATTTTGGTCCAGGTTGCGCCGGCCCGAACACAGCCGGCCGAAATCCGCCATTAAAGCACCTTTGAAGCTTCCGAGCTTGGGCTCCGGCGATTGCCGGGGCTCCGCGCGGTGGGAAACTAACCCAGGTAAGTTGTAGGGACCCTATGTAAGACTCTTGTCAATTTAGTTGAACCCGAGAATCCCTGTTAGAAAAGTTTCTCCAATGTTGTGTTTAAGGTGTTGGTTTGGTGTTTTCCGGCCAACCGCCGCCTTCGGCGGCCGGTGCCAAGCCTGACCGTGACCAGGCATCCTCTGGAAGGTTGCTGTAACTCGTGCTTCACTTTGTTCCAGGGTTGAGCGGAGTTTGTTCCAAGTTGGCCCAACCCGAGCTCTTGTTTGGATCGGGTGTTGCTCCGGCCAACTTCCCGGCCATCCTCCGGTGAGCGCAAGGTGAGCCCTCGACTTAGTAGCTTGTCCAGAACATGATGCTCACATTTGTTTTTAATTTGGTCAAGTATTAAATATGTTGTAGCAAAGTTGCATTGTGAGCTTTGGGTTTTTATGGGCCAACTTTGCCCTCGGACCTCGTGTAAGCCTAAGTCTGTGAGCACGAGCTTCGTCTCGGCGTTTCGGACACGCTGAAATTTACAGCGCTGTCTTTGGTTTCCTGGATTGGAAGAACGAGTCGAAACGGGGTTCAAATTGATATAATTATGCAAATACTAAGTATTTTATGGACCAACTTGCAAATGTAACACCCTGGCTGTCTATAGACAGTATTTACGCACCGTCTAGTCATTTTGTTAAAGTTCCATAGGCTCTTGTTGAGCGGGAATCGAATACTGTTCCGTAAATCGGCTTTATTGTCCCGTGTTGGCGTCGCGTTACTGTAGTTTTGTCGGGATGGGTTTGTGTGAGTCTGTTACTGACTACAGTTTCTGTTCAGGGCCCAGTTGTTCAGCACCAGCCTCCCAGTAGCCGAGCGGGAGTTCGGGGATCGCCTACATTCAGGTGGGTTATCTTCGGTCCGGGCTTTATCTTTTCGGCCCTCTGGTTGCTTTAGTCCAGTCGGACACCTGTTTTTGATTAGCCCTGCTGATTTTATCTATATGTCATATGACCTATCTTGACAGACATTGATCTCCTTAGACATATCAGGTATACCTGCTCATCAGCTTTTATATCCCAGTACAGTAGATTTTCATGGTCTGATCACGCATGTTGATTTCTATCATATATGCCCCTTTGTTATACTGCATTTATATCCAGAGATACTGGCTTATATATTCATATATGCATGATCGACCCATGATTTATATACAGACAGATAGTTGCTTCCCTGAGGGGATCTCGGCAGGTTTGCCGACTACCTGGTCACTAGACCGTGAGATTGAGCATTATGATTTACCACGCACTGTTGTACTTCACGTACACTGACGGTTTGGCCACCGTCGTTGTGTTCTTTACCGGTAAAGTGGTCTGGAGATTGGACCCGTGAGCCCGATTGCATCTGTGAGTGCCGGGTTATTGTCAGCGGATGGGGTGCGGATCGGTGGTATTGCCTAAGGTTCTGTGAGACCAATAATGGCCTATGATGGATACTTGGATTTCTATTTTTGACGCATCATTCTTATTTTGCACTGTCATTTGCATATACTTTACCCTGTACCTTCACTGCTCAGTTATTGCTTGTTTATTCAGTTATATCCTGATTCCAGCATTTATTACATGCAGATTCCTTATGCTTGATTATTACAGTTATACCCTGATTCCAGCATTTATTGCCTGCAGTTTTCTTGTGCTTGATTATCTGCCTATTCAGTCTTATCTGTGGATTATTTGATTTTCAGTAGACATTATCTGTTATTTCAGTTTTACCCATCGATTATTACTATCCGCAGATTTTAGTACCCAGTAGGTACGATTAGCTATTTCTCGGCTCGTCGTGCCCACTGGGATACACTCCGGTGTATCTCACACCCCTGGGTGACGGTTTTTCAGGTCCGTTGGGTGGTGAGATATCGGGACGTTTTGGTGAGCCGATCACGATAGAGCTGTCCCCCTGATGATCTACCAGAGTTGTTGTGATCCTGATCTGATCCGTAGACAGTATTTTGGTTTATTGTGATATCTTAGCACTTATGTCTATTTCATATCTAGTCGATCAGTACTCTCGTTGAGTTACTTTCTTTGAGGATTGGTATGTTTTAGTATATCTTTAAACTGATTGGATATTATCATATAGTCTAATTAGTTGTACTTAATCTCTGATTGTATGATATTGTACTTGCCTAGCCGTGCATGTATAGGGGAGACTCTGTCTGCTTGGATAGAGGATTTCCTATATGTGTGGCGGTCTGTTACGCCCGGTTTTGCGAACTCTGATTTTAAACAAAAAAAAAAAAAAAAAAAATTAGACTGGATTTTTAAACTCGGGGCGTGACAGATTAGATGGTATTAGAGCAAAAGGTATACGGTACCTAGGAAAATTGGTTAGGATCTGGTTAGGATTGAACCCTAGGATGACTTATGACGTGAGACCGCGGGGTAATTGTCTAGCAGTTAGGAGCTCAGGTGTATTTTCACACTATGAGTCGTTTCCAAATCTTGTCGTTGTGACTATGAGCGGTGTTCGCACACGCTCTGGGCTTAGTGGTCGTGGTGGGTGCAGTGTTAGCTGCGGTTGTGGTACGAGCCATGGGTTTGATCTATCAGTGGAGCCTGAGGGCTCGGATTTTTGACAGCGGTTAGGGGATCAGTTCACCGCATTTTACTGGGTTAGTCCAGCAGATGGCTCAGCATCAGATAGTTGCTCTTGTGCACTGGCCCCACCACTAGTCCAGGTATTTAGAGAAGTCAGTGATCCTCCGGTTGTCCCTGTGTCACTTGATATAGTATTTTTGTCGCAGCCATGGTTATCAAAACTATATTGTGGCTGCTATTACCGGAGATTCCCCGATTATAGCTATCGGGATGCTTATGAGGTTAGCAATCTTGTTGCTTTGGACGGAAGGATCCTGACGACACTCAGCAAATATTAGACCTTATTGAATTGTGTCCCAACCCTAATCAGTGTAAATAGTTTGGGATTCATGATTATTTCGTTAGAGATGGGGGTAGCAGTGAGCGCTTTGGCGCAGACATGGTTGATGGATAGGCTAAATTCGGTGATCTATGGGCCGATTGAAATCCTGGTTTGAGTTAGATTCAGATTCAGACCCCACCTTTGGTACGAGTTTAGTGGAGTCTTAGTTACTCCTATGAGTATGCAACAATTTTAAATGTTGTGGCTACTACCGTGATGAGATGTGACTGGAAAGCCTAATATACAGAGTGATGATGATAGCTTGGGGATTTGATTTTTATCCTAAATGAATCCGAATTGTAGTTGATTCGCACATTGTGTGTGAACTGATTATGGGGTCGTGATCGCCCCTGAAGATATTTGAGTTACGACTGGCGTCGCTAGAGCCGTGTTAGCAAGTGGTGACTCATTTAAGATAATCGGTAGATAGTGGAATAGGGTTCTAGATTCTTGTGAGTAGCCAGGGCCGAACTCATGACCACGAGGTGGTAGAGACCGTTGATATAAGTTTATAGTATCGGCATAGAGATTTGTGTCTTGAGGTATGAGTTATACCTTCTGTTGACTCCGGTGGGAGTCGTGTCCCCAACTTGATGTTGGCGACAGATCTATAGTATTTCACCTTTCTTTTGATAAGTATGTTGGCTGCAGACAATGTACTGTCGAAAGAGTGGTCTGAAGTACTCTACCCCGTAAGGGGTAATATCGTGATTGGGTCTATTTGTCTGCTTACTTAAAATTTTGGTTCCAAGGTTGTCTCTGGACAACGATGTTATAGCTTCAGTGATGATATCCCAGACTGTATTAGACCTTAGGTAGGTCTCAGACAGATCGCGTACATAGTGGATTATCTTTGTCGTTAATGTGGACATTCGTCCTAACTTGTGGTCACTAGCCACGTTGATCTCGCCAGATTTTGCAATTGAGTTGATAATAGAAATATGTGGATTAAGCTATAAAGTTGGACAACGTGTCAAAACTGGATATTTTAAGTATTATGAATGGTGCCTTTGGGTTGCCATGTATTATGTGAACAGAAAGAGTATGAAATTTGATTGCTATATCGATTGTGATCATATTTGCACTAAAGCACCGGATCTCATCAGAGTTTCGCAGTTTAGCGTGTTGTGCGGTGTAGCCTGGGTCGAACGTATAGCATGTCTACGTGAACCCTAGTTGATGGAGCTTAAAATATAAATCATTAAGCCTTAAAAATTTGACGTGTCCAAATCAAGACTGTTAAGTCTTTGAGAAACTACCCGACGCATGATCTCGAGCTCGCCGCGGTGGTTTTCGCTCTCAAGCCATGGAGGCATTATCTTTATGGAGTCCACTGCGAGGTCTTTACTGATCACCAGAGCTTTAAGTATCTCTTTACTCAGAAGGAGCTGAACTTGAGGCAGCGCCGATGGCTCGAACTGCTAAAGGGCTACGATCTCACTATCCAGTACCACCCAGGTCGGGCCAATGTGGTAGCGGATGCCTTGAGCCGAAAGCACGTATCGCCAGAGCTGCTAATGATCACGGATCAGGACCGCTTGATTTCTGAGTTTCAGCGTCTAGACTTGGAGATCGTTCCTTCGGGGTCTACCGCTCGACTTTTAGCGATGGTAGTGCATCCTACCCTGCTTGATCGCATAAAGGAGGGACAGCAGTCCGACCCCTCATTCCAGAAGATTCGAGAGCTGATATCATTGGGACAGACTGACGATTACCAGTTGCACGCCGATGGCTCTATCCGATTCAGGGGCCGTTGGTGTGTCCCAGATAACGGTGAATTAAAGAAGGACATCCTTACTGAGGCGCATCGATCCTTGTACACGGTACATCCTGGCGGGACAAAAATGTACCGGGATCTGAAGCAGCATTACTGGTGGCCTGGGATGAAGGCTGATGTGGCGAACTATGTGGCTCAGTGCCTAGTTTGCCAGCAGGTGAAGGCGGAACACCAGAGACCGGCGGGAAACTACAACCACTTCCTGTACCAGTTTGGAAGTGGGAGCAGATCACGATGGACCTTGTTACCGGTCTGCCTCGATCCCAGCGAAGCCACGTGGGAACGCGAGTCAGCCATGATGGAGCGTTTTCTCCATTTATGTGACTCCTAGTTGTATTTAGTTTCAGGGACGAAACTTCCTTTTAGGTGGTAGAGATGTAAAAACTTGAAATTTTATTGTAAATAAATAAAAGGAAAAGAATGAAATGCCAAGTTGACCTTTTTGCCACTGTGTAAATTGCACTATTTACGAGACAAAAAGGCTATTTTCCAATCCGGACGTAATTTTGGAAATCCAAGATAACCGTTGTGATCGTCTCGTCGAACTGAGCGAGATTCATATTCAACACTTTTCGATCTGACGGTCAGATCTTCCAGAAATCAGAGAAGAAGCGGGCGAGTATTGCGACCAATGTAACAGTGGCTGCGCACAGTATCAATTAAGTGGATTACTGTAGATGAATAGTAACCCCAATTTTTGGGACTCCGACGAATGCAACGCTGACCAATTCACTGTTCGAATTTCGAACATAGTCATCCAGGTAGTCGTTTCGATCGGTTTCGACGATCTGAACGCAATGGCGCTGACGGAATTTCCGTTTGACGACCCTAGAGTCTCGAAAAGCGTGATAAACTGTATAGTTAGACAGTAATTATGGACCAAGAAATTATCCGGGCGTTTCGTCGAAAAACAAAAAATCGCTACCTGATAGGTTTCGTTGATCCGGACGTCGTGGCGAAATCTCTTTTTCGTTTCGACGATCGAAACGCCTCGAAAAGCGTGAAATACGGTGAAAATTGTGGTATTTTGCGGAGAAACCCAATATTGTATGCTCCGAAAGGCGTGCCACTTACAGGTGAGGGACTAAAATGTAAGAGGAGTATTTTTACTAAAGGACTTTAGTCCAAATAGCGGGTGTGGAGGGACCTTTTAGCAATTGTGCATTTATGCACTATATACATATGGGTTATCTTTTGGAAACCCTAAACCTAGCCACCCCTTTTGTTTCCCTCGTGGAACCGGCGCCTCCACCCCACCACCTTCTCCAACCATCGCCGAGCGCCGCCACCGTCCCCGTCGCCGGAGTTGTCCAAGAAAGTGAGATCCACTTCGGGTTGCGTGGTTGTTGGCGAGGGTTGCAATCTGCAAGGTTTGGAATGCTCTAAACCTTCTCTGAGAGCGCCTCTGTAAAGATGGCACCGAGTTTGGGTGAAGCCGACGCCGTGCGCCGCCGCGACCACCTTCCTTCTTCCTTCTCTCTCCGGCGAGGTAAGATGTTGGAAAAAAGTTTTGATCAGTTGGGTTTTGGACCTTAAATCAGTCTTCCTGACGTCGAGGGGATCCTCCCTGTGCAGCCTGAGCCCTTGCCGCCGTCCCTGTTGCCGGCGGAAGCATTAAGTCGCCGGAAACCATTATTTTCCGACGAACTCGGTCTCCGCTTTTTCCGACCGTTAAAACCTGGATCAGAACCGTTGATCCTCTTCATCTCGTCGACTGCAACCTACTCCCAAAGTTTTAAGATCATCGGGCAAGTATCCAAGAAGAACGAGCTTGCCCTAATTCCGGGTGAAAAAGACCTTTGGCCGAGTTTCGCCGTCCGGCCCCGCCGTGCATCCCCGTCGCCAGCCACCACTGCAGGAAGCTTCCTGGCACCGAGGAGATCATTTTGGTCCAGGTTGCGCCGGCCCGAACACAGCCGGCCGAAATCCGCCATTAAAGCACCTTTGAAGCTTCCGAGCTTGGGCTCCGGCGATTGCCGGGGCTCCGCGCGGTGGGAAACTAACCCAGGTAAGTTGTAGGGACCCTATGTAAGACTCTTGTCAATTTAGTTGAACCCGAGAATCCCTGTTAGAAAAGTTTCTCCAATGTTGTGTTTAAGGTGTTGGTTTGGTGTTTTCCGGCCAACCGCCGCCTTCGGCGGCCGGTGCCAAGCCTGACCGTGACCAGGCATCCTCTGGAAGGTTGCTGTAACTCGTGCTTCACTTTGTTCCAGGGTTGAGCGGAGTTTGTTCCAAGTTGGCCCAACCCGAGCTCTTGTTTGGATCGGGTGTTGCTCCGGCCAACTTCCCGGCCATCCTCCGGTGAGCGCAAGGTGAGCCCTCGACTTAGTAGCTTGTCCAGAACATGATGCTCACATTTGTTTTTAATTTGGTCAAGTATTAAATATGTTGTAGCAAAGTTGCATTGTGAGCTTTGGGTTTTTATGGGCCAACTTTGCCCTCGGACCTCGTGTAAGCCTAAGTCTGTGAGCACGAGCTTCGTCTCGGCGTTTCGGACACGCTGAAATTTACAGCGCTGTCTTTGGTTTCCTGGATTGGAAGAACGAGTCGAAACGGGGTTCAAATTGATATAATTATGCAAATACTAAGTATTTTATGGACCAACTTGCAAATGTAACACCCTGGCTGTCTATAGACAGTATTTACGCACCGTCTAGTCATTTTGTTAAAGTTCCATAGGCTCTTGTTGAGCGGGAATCGAATACTGTTCCGTAAATCGGCTTTATTGTCCCGTGTTGGCGTCGCGTTACTGTAGTTTTGTCGGGATGGGTTTGTGTGAGTCTGTTACTGACTACAGTTTCTGTTCAGGGCCCAGTTGTTCAGCACCAGCCTCCCAGTAGCCGAGCGGGAGTTCGGGGATCGCCTACATTCAGGTGGGTTATCTTCGGTCCGGGCTTTATCTTTTCGGCCCTCTGGTTGCTTTAGTCCAGTCGGACACCTGTTTTTGATTAGCCCTGCTGATTTTATCTATAAGTCATATGACCTATCTTGACAGACATTGATCTCCTTAGACATATCAGGTATACCTGCTCATCAGCTTTTATATCCCAGTACAGTAGATTTTCATGGTCTGATCACGCCTGTTGATTTCTATCATATATGCCCCTTTGTTATACTGCATTTATATCCAGAATTACTGGCTTATATATTCATATATGCATGATCGACCCATGATTTATATACAGACAGATAGTTTCTTCCCTGAGGGGATCTCGGCAGGTTTGCCGACTACCCGGTCACTAGACCGTGAGATTGAGCATTATGATTTACCACGCACTATTGTACTTCACGTACACTGACGGTTTGGCCACCGTCGTTGTGTTCTTTACCGGTAAAGAGGTCTGGAGATTGGACCCGTGAGCCCGATTGCATCTGTGAGTGCCGGGTTATTGTCAGCGGATGGGGTGCGGATCGGTGGTATTGCCTGAGGTTCTGTAAGACCAATAATGGCCTATGATGGATACTTGGATTTCTATTTTTGACGCATCATTCTTATTTTGCACTGTCATTTGCAGATACTTTACCCTGTACCTTCACTGCTCAGTTATTGCTTGTTTATTCAGTTATACCCTGATTCCAGCATTTATTACATGCAGATTCCTTATGCTTGATTATTACAGTTATACCCTGATTCCAGCATTTATTGCCTGCAGTTTTCTTGTGCTTGATTATCTGCCTATTCAGTCTTATCTGTGGATTATTTGATTTTCAGTAGACATTATCTGTTATTTCAGCTTTACCCATCGATTATTACTATCCGTAGATTTTAGTACCCAGTAGGTACGATTAGCTATTTCTCGGCTCGTCGTGCCCACTGGGATACACTCCGGTGTATCTCACACCCCTGGGTGACTGTTTTTCAGGTCCGTTGGGTGGTGAGATATCGGGACGTTTTGGTGAGCCGATCACGATAGAGCTGTCCCCCTGATGATCTACCAGAGTTGTTGTGATCCTGATCTGATCCGTAGACAGTATTTTGGTTTATTGTGATATCTTAGCACTTATGTCTATTTCATATCTAGTCGATCAGTACTCTCGTTGAGTTACTTTCTTTGAGGATTGGTATGTTTTAGTATATCTTTAAACTGATTGGATATTATCATATAGTCTAATTAGTTGTACTTAATCTCTGATTGTATGATATTGTACTTGCCTAGCCGTGCATGTATAGGGGAGACTCTGTCTGCTTGGATAGAGGATTTCCTATATGTGTGGCGGTCTGTTACGCCCGGTTTTGCGAACTCTGATTTTAAACAAAAAAAAAAAAAGAAATTAGAATGGATTTTTAAACTCGGGGCGTGACAGATAAAAGAAGGGGATACAAGTGGAAAAAATGGATAGAAGGATTACAATTAAGTCTACTCCTAGGAAAGCAGTAAAAAGGAAGAAAGAAAGTTAAGTTACCCCACTCGTAGATATGAAGAAAAGCTGGGGTGGTACCGGGCTTACGAGGTTGCCGGACCCCGTTTCCTTCGATGGTTCGAATATTTATAACATACGGAACCAAGTTATTAGGCGCCGATTTGAATTATCGGCGTGATTCGAGGGGAATCATCGTGAAATCCTCAACAACTTCCTTTTGAGTCGATAGGATAGAAGTCATTTTTCTGTCTAAATTCATCCCCTCATTGTTGCACCGACATGTAATCCTCGGCGCTTTCCTCAAGTAGACGTCGCTTGCCGTTCCAGGTTAGTTGCGAAATTCGTACCTTAATCTCGCACTCCTTCCTTTCAAGATCTTTCCCTCTGCAGTCTCGAGCAGCTTAGAATTGACCTTGACTTCGCCTCCTCCGTCGTTTGATTGAGGTGATCTGGTATCTGTCTTCGTCTGAGAGACGATGATCATTCGGTTGAGAGGCGGTCTTGGATGAGACGGTAAACCTCTTGTTGACCGCTTCTCTTGTCGGCTGGCTCCCACATCGGCTGACGCCTTCAGCCGATGGCATTCGTCGCGTCTTATGTCTTTGTGTGATCGAAATCGGTCCGGGCCGGGACCCTTCTTTGGCTAACTCGACCTTCCGTCAGCAGGTGTCTTCATTCGATGACGTGCGCTTTGCCCCGTACTGTTGCGCACCTAAAACTGGTCTGAGACCCGACGTGGGTCCTTCCTTCTTCAACTTGATCAGCCGAAGGTTGATTCTGACTTCACCTGCTTCGTCGTTTGATCGGGGCAGTCCGATCTCTTCCTTCACACCGCAATCGATACTAAACAATGTGATAGTATTTGCATCGGTTGCTTCTCTCATCGCTCGACGCCTTCACCCGATAATGTATCGCGTGCTGCAGGCTTTCCTACTCGGGGTTAGTCTCAAACGAGACGTGAGTCCCTCTTTATCAACTCAAACCTTTGTCGGCTGAGACCCCTAGCCGATAGTAAATGCCACGTGTCACTCTATTAAGTGGCAGAAAAATATGGTCTCAACACCTACAAAGGCGGTGAATTGTTCACCACTTTCATAAAGACGGTGAACGATTCACCGCCTTTAAGGGAATTTTAGACAACACAAGAATTTTATCTATTATAACACGGTGAATGATTCACCGTGTTTAAAGAATAATATAGAAGATGGTGAATGATTCACTGTCTTTAAAGAAAACAGGAAGACGGTGAATCATTCACCGCCTTTAGGAAAAACATAGAAACGGTAAACGATTTACTGTCTCCTTTATGTATCCCTCCACCTCCCTCCCCGCGGCTACCCCGCACAGTCTCTCTCTCTCTCTCTCTTACTCTCTTTCTCTTTCTCCCCTCCCCAAATCCTACACACCCGCACCCGCACCAGCACCCGCGTCGTCACCGTCGCCGTCGCCCCGGCACGCCGTTACCCCCGAACACGGGCACCCACCCAATCCCTCACAATCGTCGTCGCCCTCGCCTCGGCACCCCATCGCCCCCGCACAGTAGGTTGGCTGGCGTAGCCCCAGCACACGATCGCCCACCCACGGTCGCCCCTTTGCTCGTGTATGTGCTCGTCATTCTCGTCGTCCACCATCTACCGTTGTCGTCCTTCCTCCTCGCCGTCACCCTCGCACGTCTAGGTATATTTCTTAATTTTGTATTTCAGAGAGGTGGTGGAGGTGGGGGGTTGAGGGGATGGGAAGGGGGTCACGGCTTTGGGCCCGGGGGGTCGTGTGGCGGGCGGCGGCTGCGGTAGTAGGGTGGCGTTGTAGTTGCATGGTCCGCAGGGCCGCAGTGGAGTTGCGTTGAAGGTGAACTCCATTGGGCGACGGGGTGGTGCTACGGTCACTGGATTGGCTTCAAACTCCACGGGGCCTAGAATGGTAGGAGTTGACGTTGTGGTATGATTTGCAAGGGGTGTTGTGATGTGACATGATTGGTTAGTTGATTAGTTGATTAAGATGGGTCACAACCCTCTTTAATTATTGTTGAAGAGTCTTCAAGCAATGGGGGCCCTTCCTGCGTGCTTGCTTGTAAGCCAAAAGGGTGGTCCCGCCCTTTCTCTTTGTTGGATTGGTGTACGGGACATGGAGACCTTGGAGTGGTCCCTCTCTTCCTCATTATCTTTTTTCTTTATTTTTTCATAACTTATCTATTTTACATTATTTTGATAAAATAGTTTACTGTAGTTTATATATCTTATTTAGAAATAATTTTTTTGTATAATTAAAATAACTAATCGTCGCATGTCACTAAGTGTTCATTGGGATGGATTGTTACTTATGGATGAGAATGGTCCAAAATATGTCAGTGGTCTAAAGAAATTAATATTGATTCATTTCGATTCAACATATAATAATTTCGAGACAAGATGTATCGTTTAGCGAATTGTACAAGAGAAGAATTTCATCTCAAATTCACAATTCGTTCCTTCACGGTGTCCAATGAATATGTAGCTCACGGAATAATAGATGATGAATCATCGAAGGGAATGATTGGGTTATTTGAACATTATGGATGTGTCACGGTATACATTGAGAAAGATTTACATCTGTCGGAGCATTATCAATCGTAAGGCTATTACACGAGAATGCTTCATAATGATATTGATCTGAGTTTATCCGACTATTTAATGTGTGCTCAAAATATTGGTAGTGATGGTGGCGTGAGGCTGTTAAGACTACTGTTCCTTAATTGATTAGTAGTGTGCCATCTACGACTACCTATGTGCCACCTACGACCACCTATGTGACACCTACGACCTCCCGTCTAGAACCTAGCACATTCTATGCACAACCGATGACTTCTTGTCTAGAATCCACTATGTCTTATCTAATACTGGAACCTTATGAGTGGGGATAAAGAAAATTCAATTTTTTTAATTAATGGTTCGTGGAACTGTACCTAATATAGTAAAATTTTGATAAATGTGTAGGTTATCTATTAATGAAGTTGCTACTAATGCTATTGACGAAGAAGGAGATAATGTTGACGGGGGATGTGATAATGTTGACGGGGGAGGTGATAATGATAGTAATCATGAGGATGTACCCATTAATGATGATCATTATAGCAATGAGAATGACGATTGGAATGATCTAGTTCTAGATATAGATTATGATTACGATGGTGGGTTGAATTGTCTTACAAATACCGTTTACAATGAAAACAACGACTCACAAGTAAACAACAAATATGTAGACAATTCTAATGAGAAAGTTGAATTTGTTGACTATCCGGAGCACTTTCCTGCAGATAATAATTAGATAAATCAGTGTGTCGTAGATTCTACAGAGTTTGATGTTTGACAAATCAATACTGGTTTACCTAAAATTGACAGGACTTAGGTTGGTCGGATCTTTCATGATAAGACATCTTTATTGGACGCTCTAGATCGGTGGCATATTACCCATAGTGTTCAAACGAAAGTTTTAAAATCTACTAAAACGACTTATATAGTAAAATGCACGGTAGAGGGATGTCTTTGAAGATTACATGCTTTAGTTCCTAAAGATACGGCGTACTTCAAAGTTAAAATATATGTTGGTCTACACACTTGTGTAATTCCAATGCTAAACGTGGAACACCGTAATTGTAATTCGAGTCTTATATGTCAAATGATTCTCTCGACATTAAAGATATGATTTAATATGACGCAAAAAAAATTCAAGAAACTGTGCGATCCAGTTTACATGTTGACATAACGCATTGGAAGGCATGGCAAGCAAGAAGTAAAGCATTACAGATTATTTACAGGAGTTGGGAGTAGTCATACACAGACTTGCTATAGTGTTATGGTATTTCGGAGCCTTGCGGACATGCACAATTAGCTGACCGACACGTCTAGAGATGGTCGAGTCGAGCGGAGACCGTTTCGCGTGAAATTGACGCGAGAACGAACATTGAAAACTACTGTTTCTGGGAATTCGAGCGCCTGAATCCGATTAGGACGCCTGAAGATATCTGGATAGTGCTGGATCCATATTAGTTTTGTCGTTGATCCGCATGTCCGTTTTACCCGAAACTATTCTTTCCCTATAAAAGGGCCTTGGGGGGGGGGGGGGGGTGTTGGATCGATATTAGTTTTGTCGTTGATCCGCATGTCCGTTTTACCCGAAACTATTCTTTCCCTATAAAATGGCCTTGGGGGGGGGGGGATATTTTTCTTGGGACTACTCTCTCTTTGATTGGACCCTTCTTGTAGAGTACCGGAACTTCGTATAGCGCACCGACCTCGCAAGATGGCGTGATGCGGAGAAATCACCTTGGGCGTGTTCCATATATGTTTACAGATGAGTTCAGGTTGAGTCGGATCGACGCGGAAGCCCCAGCTTGTATGTGCATTTTAGGGGCATTGTGTACTTGTAGAGCATCGGATTTTGGATTGAGCACACCGACTCCACAGTTGAGCCTTTTGAGTGAGAAAAGCTTTGGACATGTGTATTTTCATATTACAGCGGAGTTCGGGGGGTTTCGGACTGATACGGAGGCCCCGAAGGCAAAAAGTGAGTTGGAGTTGACAATTAATGGAATAATTAATTAATTTAATTAGTTGTAATTTTAGCCTGTGAAGAAGAGAAAAGAAGAGGATTTGGTTTGGATTTTATTTGGGTTGGAGGACTCTTGGATATTTTTCCCTCACCAGCTGTTTTGCACCCATCCCTTAATTAAGTCATCCCTTAATTAAGTTGTCGCCACGTCATCGCCTCCTTCATCCTGCAAAACAGAGGAAAGAAAAGAAAACAGAGGAAGAGTGAAGGATGGAAGAGAGAAGAAGGAAAAGAGAGGGTTTGAGGGATTTTGAAAAGAGAAGTGTTGGTGTGGACCTACTGTTGGCAGCCGAGCGGAGCACGCGCGCGTCGAGCCTCAAGGAAGGTATTTTGCAGTTTTTATTTGAGAGCTTGGTGTATGGATTTGGGTTGGTTTGGATTTTGGAATTTCTTTTATGGATTTGATTTTAGTTTGGATGTTGGGTGAGATTAGTGTTGGTTGGTGGACTGCTTGTCCTGTTGGTGTGGATTCTGCGGAGAGACGGAGGACGCGCGGGCGCGCGCAAGGGTGCGCGCGCGGCCGGCGCGGACTGCTGCGCGGGCGCGCATGGGCGCCGCGCGCAGCAGGCGCTTGGCAGCTGCGCGCGCGCAGCAGGGCGGGCGCGCCAGGGCGCCGCGCAGCAGGGCGGGCGCGCCTGGGCGCCGCGCAGTGGGAGCGGGCCGCATGGGCGCCGCGCGGCTAGCGCCAGGGTGCTGCGCGGGCGCCAGGGGCGCCGCGCGCAGCTGCACCTGGGCGCTGCGTGGGCGCCAGGGGGGCGCCGCGCGCAGTTGCTGCGGGCGCCGCGCAGCAAGGCGGGCGCTGCGCAGCAGGGCTAGGCGCCGCCCAGTAGCGGGCGCGGGCGCCGCGCGGGCAGCAGCAGCGTCAGGAGCGCGTGCGGGTTGGTGCGGCTGCTGCGTGCGGTCGGCGAGCGAGCGGAGGGCTAGTTTTTGCCCGATGAGCTCGTGACTTCTACTTTGGCCGGGCTGATTTGGTTTCCTTTTTCTTCTTTTTGTGCTTGGATCAGCAGCTACGGTGTGCGCGGGGGCTTGGTGCCGCGCGAGCAGATGGAGCCGGCGATGACGCGTGGAAACACCATTAGAGGTGAGCTACTGTTTTATTTCGAAGTTTCTGAATTTTTGCGGATTTTTGGGATTTTGAGTTTGGGGTTGTGCTGGGTTGCAGTGCGGGGCCGTGGTGTTGTGGACAGCGCGGCGGGGTTGTGGACTGCAGTTTAGCTCGAGGCTTTGGAGCTTGGAGAGAACCCTTTTTCACTGTGAGCATAGAGTTTGTGTTGTGGAATTTATTTTGTACTGGAGCTTAGTGAGCGTATATTGTGTGTGGACTGTGGTGTGAGTTAGATGCGCGTAGGATTTTTGTGAGGACTCAGGAAGATGGCTCGAGCTTCCGGGGATTTTCCGTGGTTCGCGGCAGGGTGCGCGCGCGCGGCGCGGGTTTTCGGAGTTTCGTCAGTTTGAGGATTCGGCGCTTCCCCGACTTCGGCTTTGCCTACGGAAAGCGATCCAGGTGGGTTGGAAATTCTTCAAGATGTATAGAATGCCCTCTAAAGCTTCTGTATGCATGTTGAGCATGTATAGTTACCTGTTTTTATATTTGATAAATCTGATAGTTGCCTAGAAAATTCCAAAAAATTTAGTAGAACCCCAGATTATTTTTAGTGTACTCCTGGTACTGTATGACACTAGATTGCATGGTTAGAGAGCATTACTTTTGCACCGGGATCGTTTTAAAAATCATGAAACCCGTTTTAAATAAAAATCGGCTTTTTAAAAGTGGTTTTTAAACTGCGAGATTGCCAGTGAGATGACAGGGTCCCAGGGAGCATGTAACCTCATGCCTGGGGGCCGAGGGAATTTTATTTGACTTATGGATGTTTTTACTAGTGTCTCGGGGGTTGGTGAGGGCATATCAGATCGAATCGGGAGGGTTTCCCGACTGAGTTGTGCTTTTTGAGCTTTGAGTTTCCGATCTGTTTGATCGTGGATCATAGCCTGCATGTGCCGCTTGTTGACACAGATGAGTCGGTAGAGAGCCTTCACTTGGGCTAGGTTCTTTTATGCATTAGACATCCCACACTTTGCCTCTTTCCTGGACGTAGTGTTGCCTCGCCCGGGTAGTGGGCCGAGGGGTCAGGTTTTTGTGGGACATTGTTGCACTCGTGCCTGGGGGCTGAGTGGAGTCTGGTAGCTGAGTTTAGATTGTGCTAGTGTCGTGGGGAGCCGTTTGGGTAGACGGTGGTCTCGAGCCGTCGAGTATCTTTCGGTCAGTGTTGTTGGGAACCGTTGGGGTTGACGGTGGTCCCGGGTCGTTGTGTGTTGTCCGACCAGTTTTATTAGCCCTGAGTTGTGGGTCGATCCCGGTTGTGGAGTATCTCCAGCCAGTGTGTTTTGTGCCACGAGTTGGTAGAGTTTGCTAGTGTCTCGAGATTCGAAAGAGCTGATCAGCTGAGTCGTCGAGAGTACTCCGACCGTTGTGCCAGATGTTTGAGTATCTTGGGTCCTTCCGTTCTGAGAGTGAGCGTGGATTTTGACTATAGCCTGCAGGAGCCACTTTGAGCTCGACAGAGTGCACGGATACCTTTTTCCTCGGTGGGGTCGCGCCCCTCGAGTGCCCCGTCCGGAGTGGGCCTGTTACTTTTGTATCGCGACTTGTCGATGCAGTCCCTCTGGCTGGGCCAGTTTTGGCAGTCACGGACGCCCTACGTAAGTCCGGTCCGCCTTGGATGTAACGGCAGTAGGTAGGCACAGGCTTGACTGGACCCGATGTGGCAGTCATTGAGATTGGGTGATATGAGCGGGTGGTTGCATATTATGTTCTTAGATGGTTTTTCCTTTGAGCATTGATACTAAGACATATTAGCTGTAGTTTTCTTTCAACTTTCCTATTATGTATCTGCATACCTATCCGTTGCCTCCAGTAGACTTAGTGGGCATACCGTGGATATTGGTGACGGTACCCACTGGGAACTACCTTCTGCCGTAGTTCTCACACCCGCTGCGGTGACAGGTTTCCTGAGGTTGCTGTTCCGGCTTAGCTCGCGCGGAGACAGCTGATCGAGGTGAGGACGTGTCCGAATAGTTCCTTACCAGCATTGAGAGTCAGAGGTAGATGTACCCTGTATTTTTATGATTCCACTTTTGTACTGGACAGTCTGAGAGATCTGTGAGGATTGTTTTTATTTTTCATAGCTGAGAGACTATGTATTGAGGTTTTTTTTATATATTTCAGATGTTCAGTTTGATTCCTGTAGCTACTAGTTTTATTTTCGCTCTGATACATGTTTAGCTATAGATCTCTTGCAGGGTAGACGCTTCGTCTGTGCGGGGGTTTCCGTACAGATGGCGGATCTGTTGGCGAGCCCGGGTCGCAGTTTCGACCCCGGGGCGTGACAGATTAGGGTGGTATCAGAGCCTAGGAATATAGGTCGTTGAGGACTTAGTGACCCTAGGCTATTGGTTGGACAGTAGGATGACTGTCGTGAGAGACGTGACTTTAGCGAGAGTCCTGATTGAGTTTGTACCTCCCCCGAGGGATTGGGGCGAGTGATTTTACATGTTTATTCTCTAAAGTGGTTATGTTGGCTGCAGACAACATAATACTTTAGAATGGTTGACATGTTTTAGACTTTCGCTTGATTGGGTCGAGAGTGTTTGTGGTCCTGTTGTTTGGTTCGTGGCAGTTGGCTTTGATTCCTTCGAGACGCCGTGCAGCGGCGAGGGCGTGTTCGACCTTGGATGAGGAGCCCGAGCAGCGGGAGGCTGAATGGACAGAGCAGAGTGAGGTCTGAGAGTTACGGGCCCAGGTGGCCCAGATGTTTTAGGCGATGCGGCGCCAGGAAGAGAACATGGTGCGCGTGATGCGCATGCTTGAGCAGAGAGCATCTCCCGGGGTATCGCCAGTAGTACCTCCGGCCGCGACATCGTCGACTTCGACCCAGATCGCACTGTGGATAGCGCAGGAGCAGCAAGAGTTTGCTGATCGGATGTTGTACATTAACCAGTTCCATTCCCCGCAGCTTTCGGGGCAGAGTTTGGAGCCTTGGGAGGCCAGGAACTGGATTGCTGCTATGGA
Organism: Tillandsia leiboldiana; assembly: GCA_029204045.2. NCBI lineage: Eukaryota > Viridiplantae > Streptophyta > Magnoliopsida > Poales > Bromeliaceae > Tillandsia > Tillandsia leiboldiana. The sequence goes on from CM055077.1 coordinate 22,422,246, forward strand.
AAAGTTGTTTGAGGACTTGTTCATCCAGGAGAAGCATCAGGTGCACTTGGTTGCGCACTTTTGGATAAGGACGCCGAGAGTGGTGGCGTCGAGTTCGTCCTGATGGACCACCAGGAGCGCAGTTGATGACCTGGAGCGAGTTTCGTGCTTTGCTGCTCGGGGCCTTCTTCCCGACAGTGTAAAGCAGAAACTGGAAGGGGATTTGAGACGCCTACAGCAGGGGAGTCGACCTCTTCAGGAGTATGTTTGTGAGTTTCTGCGATTGTTGAGCAGTGTGCCCCATGTTGCCCAGGATGAGGCCCAGAATGTTGATCATGTTTGAGAGGGGACTGCATCGGGATATCTATCTCTTTGTGCATTCTCGGCGAGCGCCGACTTTAGATGCAGCGATTGTGCATGATCGATGGATTGACCGAGGATCAGTGATCATGTCCGAGAGGGACGGAGAGCGAGGGACTAGCTCCGGAGAGAGACGTCCATTACCGCCTGATGTTGAGACAGTCGAGTGGAATGAGGTTGCCATGATTCCAGTCTCAGAGTCATGGGTCTCAGAGGAGACAGAGACCAAGGGGTTCTCGACAGTCGAGGCACCAGCAGCAGTGTCAGGATGAGTGTGTCATTTGCGGTGGGCCGCATTCATCGCCATAGTGTGACCTCAGGCAGGGGCGATGTTTTTCATGTGGATAGTCAGGACATTTTCAGGCAGAGTGTCCCAGAGTAGTGCTCATGGTTTTGCCGCTTGTGATGGCACCCCCACTACCCCTTCAGGATGAAGAGGTTCATCCGACTTACCGGTAGGCTGATGGAGCCGTGATGCCGAGGCAGATAGAGCGATGGCCACCAGCATCCTGTGGATGAGATTGTGCAGCCGGTTAGAGGGCGCCAGAATAGTGGATCGCGTCTTACCAGGTGTGGTTTTCTTATGGTCGTCGGAGTTAGAGCATGTTTGATGCCGATACCGCTTGCGCGTGTTTTAGTAGAGCTGGGGTAGCTTCGCGTGGACCAGAGAGGGGACTGTTGGCTTGTGCACGTGAGGATCAGGTTCCAAATCACGAATAGCACATGAATGAGTGTTGCCAGTCCTGCCCAGTGCAGTTAGGACCTTGGATCTGACCCATTGAGTGTTAGTCCTACATCAGTTCAGAGATGTTGTTACGAGGTTGGATAGGGATTGGTTATCCCAATTGTTAAGGAATTTGTTTTGGCGTATTTCGTGAAAGTGTTAAGTCTTGAAGATTGAAGATTAAGAAGTTTGGATCATATACCTCAATCTCAAGAAAAAAAATTCAAAAGGATCAGGTATGTTTAACTAATTAATTTTGATGATCCGAATACTTCTTATAGTGTAGAAACACTTGGATGATTTTTTAACTGAATAAAAATAAAAAACTGGACATTTTACATGTTCAGGATCCGGATCAGGCACTACAGTCCGGACCCCGAACATAGGGTAGTTCGTGCGCAATTCCAGTCCGGACCGTGGTATGTCAGTCCGGACCCCGAACGTGAATTCTGTAAGAATTGCATGAACAGTCCGGACCGTGGTATTTCAGTCCGGACCCGAACGTGAATTCTGTAGGAATTGCATGAACAGTCCGGACCGTGGTATTTCAGTCCGGACCCCGAACGTATGTTTTTCTGGAAATTGTCTGTTTAAGCCACGACAGTCCGGACCGCCAATTCCAGTCCGGACCGTCGTCCTGAAAAATTCCAGATTAGGTCAGTTTTTTATTCTTATCTTCTTCCAACGGTTTCTAACCTATAAATAAACTCTACGATTCTTTTTTTAGGGTAATCCAAAATACGGTCAAAAAGAGAAAAATCCACATATAGAGAAGAAAGGAAATAACGAGATTAAATCTATGTTTCTTCATCTATATTGATTAATTTGATTCTAGGTTTTCATACTCAGATTTTGAGTAGAATCAAATTAATGAATACTTAGATGGTATTTTCGATCTATCTTTGATCTAAGTATTCGGCGGATCATCACCACCCAAAAATAACGATTTTCCCAAAATCGGCGCGTGGACTTGCGTGGCCTTGTGGATTCAAGGTGCTACCGCTCTCGTGGATTCGGAGCGAGGTACGTTCGTGGATTCGAGACGTGCTATTGGGTGAAGACCGTGGATTCGGTTGGACGTCGTGGATTCGACGTTGGACGCCGTGGATTCGGCGTTGGACGCTAATCGTGGATTCGAGGAGCGTTGCGGAGCGAGCGGAGAAGATCTACTAGGAGCGTATGGAAAAAGGTCGAGTCGTCTGTGAGTACGGTATATCACCTTTGTACGTGTTATAATTCTAGTGGATTTCGCCGTGTTATCGGTCCTGTGGTTTTTTACTCCGGTGTTGGAGTTTTCCACGTAAAAATCTTGCGTGTTATATTTTCATTTCCGCATTGGGTTTTATTGCGCAACGATTTTTGAGTGTTTATTGTTTACACCTATTCACCCCCCCTCTAGGTGGTTTTTCCCCTATTTAGATCCATATTTTAACATAACCCAACAATTGGTATCAGAGCGGGAATAGGGTTGTAAACAATGGCTGAAGGTGGAAACATCAACAGACCCCCGTTCTTCGATGGAACAAACTATGCCTACTGGAAAGTACGGATGAAAGCCTTTTTAATTTCCATCGACGAACGGGTGTGGCAATCAATCGAGTTAGGATGGTCAAATCCAACTGAAATTATTGTTGATGTTCACACCATCAAACCTAGGTCGAAATGGACCAAGGAAGAGATAGACTTATCTTCTTACAATGGCAAAGGAATTAACGCTTTATTTAATGCCTTGTCACAAACAGAATTCTCTCGCGTCTCCGCATGTGAGACTGCGAAAGAAATCTGGGATGTTCTTCAAGTTACACATGAGGGAACTAACCTTGTGAAGATTCAAAAGCTGCAAATGCTTACAAGCAGATTTGACTCTATTTTCATGGCAGAAAATGAATCTTTCACAGATTACTATACACGATTGCAAGACATCGTGAACACATGTGCTAACTTGGGAGAGAAAATTCCAGAATTTAAAATTGTAAGAAAGATCTTAAGAACTCTTCCTGAAAGATTTCGTTCCAAGGTTACGGCCATTGAAACTATTAAACACCCGGACGAAATCCGTGTAGAAGAATTAGTTGGTTCATTACAAACATATGAAATGACATTTCTGTGACACCCCAATAGTCCCACATCGGATGCGAATGTGGATGTGTTTGGGTATATAAGAGGACATGGACACTAGTAATAATAAACTGGGCTTAAGCATTTTGGGCTGTGGTTTAGGCCCAACGAGTTATTATTGCTAGTGGGCCGGATCATTACATTTGGTATCGGAGCCAATAACCAGCCGGAAGTGTGCGGCGAGTCTCGCCTGAGCCTGGGTCTAGATGACAGGGCTAGCGAGGCGAGTCTCACATCGCCTGGTGATCTTGGGCTGCTGTGTGTGTGTTTGGGCTGACGAGGACGTCAGGCCTAAACGGGGGAGTCTGTGACGCCCCCAATAGTCCCACATCGGATGTGGATGGAATTGTGATTGGGTTTATATGAGAACACTAGTAATAATAACTGGGCTTAAGCATTTTGGGCTGTGGTTTGGGCCCAACGAGTTATTATTGCTAGTGGGCCGGGTCGTCACATTTGGTATCAGAGACATTCACCAGCCGGAAATGTGAGATGAGTCTCGGCTGAGCCAGGGTTATATAGCGGGTAGAGTGTGGCTCCCCGGCTAATGACCGTTGTAGGTGGAGTGCAGCTCCCTACAAGGTCGGCTAAGGCTAGCGAGACGAGTCTCACATCGCCTGGTGCTTGTGAGTGTGCTTGATGTTACGGAATTTGAGTTGGCGTAATTTCGTGAAAGGTTCAAGCCTTGAAGATTGAAGGTGAAGAAGGTTGGATCATGTAACTCAATCTCAAGAAAGAAGAATTCAAAAGGATCAGGTATGTTTAACTAAATATTTTTGGTGATCCGAATACTTCTTGTAGTGTAGAAACACTTGGAAGAATTTTTCATTGCATAAAAATCAAAAACTGGACATGGGACATGTTCAGGATTCGGATCAGATTGTTCAATCCGGATCCCGAAGGTGGTTCGTTCATACACCAGTTCAATCCGGATCGTAGCTTCCCTTGATCCGGATCCCGAACATTGAGTTTACCTTTTTCCTTGAACCATCCGGATCAGGCTTCGCAATCCGGATCCCGAACGTTGATGTTTGGTGAACTGTATGAACGATCCGGATCAAGCACTTCGATCCGGATCCCGAACCTTCGTTTTTCTGGAATTGTCTGACTCGTTACGACGATCCGGATCACAGCTAATCCGATCCGGATCGCCGTCCGTAAAATTTCCAGAAATGGTACGTTTTTGATTCTTATCTCCTTCCTAGGGTTTCTAACCTATAAATAGACCCTATGATTCTTTTTCTAGGGTTAATCCACATAATCCAAATAGAGCCGTCATAATCAAATATCATCTTATACGGCCTAGATCCACATATAGAGAAGAAAGGAAATCATTAGATATTACTCTATGTTTCTTCATCTATATTGATTAGTTTGATTCTAGGTTTTTCATACTCACATCTTGAGTTGAATCAAACTAATGAATACTTAGATGGTATTTCCTATCTATCTTTGATCTAAGTATTCGGCGGATCATCACCACCCAAAAAACAACGATTTACCCCAAAATCGGCGCGTGGATTCGCGTGTCCTTGTGGATTCAAGGTTCAACCGCTCTCGTGGATTCGGAGCGAGGTACGTTCGTGGATTCGAAGCGTACTACTGGGTGAAGACCGTGGATTCGGTCAGACGTCGTGGACTCGACGTTGGACGCCGTGGATTCGGCGTTGGACGCAGATCGTGGATTCGAGACGCGTTGCGGAGCGAGCGGAGAAGATCAACTAGGAGCGTATGGAAAAGGTTGAGTCGTCTGTGAGTACGGTATATCACCTTGTACGTGTTTAATTCTAGTGGATTTCACCGTGTTATCGGTCCCGTGGTTTTTTACTCCGGTTTGGAGTTTTCCACGTAAAAATCTTGCGTGTTCATTCTTATTTCCGCATTGGGTTTTATTGCGCAATGATTTTTTGAGTGTTTATTGTTTACACCTATTCACCCCCCTCTAGGTGTTTTTTTCCCCTATTTAGATCTATATTACATACAACCCAACAAGTGGTATTAGAGCGGGAATAGGGTTGTAAACAATGGTTGAAGGTGGAAACATCAATCGACCCCCTTTCTTTGATGGAACAAATTATGCGTACTGGAAAGTACGGATGAAAGCCTTTTTAATTTCCATCGACGAAAGGGTGTGGCAATCAATTGAATTAGGATGGTCTAATCCAACTGAAATTATTTCTGATGTTCGCACCTTAAAACCTAGGTCGAAATGGACCAAGGAAGAGTTAGATTCATCTTCTTACAATGGCAAGGGAATTAATGCTATTTTTAATGCCTTATCTCAAACTGAATTCTCTCGCGTCTCGGCATGTGAGACTGCGAAAGAAATCTGGGATGTTCTTCAGGTTACACATGAGGGAACTAACCTCGTGAAGATTCAAAAGCTGCAAATGCTTATGAGCAGATTTGACTCCATTTTTATGGCAGAAAATGAATCTTTCACGGATTACTATACACGATTGCAAGACATCGTAAATTCATGTGCTAACCTGGGAGAGAAGATTCCAGAATTTAAGGTATTAAACACCCGGACGAAATACGTGTAGAAGAATTAGTTGGTTCATTACAAACTTATGAAATGACATTTACTACTAACTATTCTTCTGGAAAAGCATCCTCTTCTAAGTCTTCAGATTATGATTTGAAAACAACAAAGGAAGAAGACACGGATTCATCCTCCTCAGACGATGACGAGAACCTATCTATGGAGGACTTTGAGAAGCAACTCGCTCTCTTGACAAGGAAGTTTCGCCGCAACTTTCGAAGGGGTAATTCAAGTAAATCTCCATCCTTCGGAAAGTCGAAGAAAGGCAAGGGTATTTCAAGTTACAAGTCAAGAAAGCAAGAGAACTTTTCAAAGGATAAGAAAAGTTCAGAAGGACAAGTCCAATGCTTCAAGTGCCGAGGATACGGCCATATCTCAACGGAGTGTCCAACTAAGAATCCGTCGAAGAAGAAAGTGATGCAAGCCGTCACTTGGGATGACAACTCAATGTCAAATGAGTCATCCTCAAGTGATGAAGAAGAAAGCGCAACGGCATTCCACGCGTCCACATATTCACCATTCATGTGTTTAATGACAAGTACATCCGACTCGCTGTCCATCTCCACTGTTGAAAAGAATGCAACGGACAATGAATCGGATGATTTGGAAGGTGAAGATTTTGTTTTAGCCTACCACAGACTTTTACGGGATTCAAAGAAACTGGCTAAACAAAACAAGAGTTTGAGAGGGAGATTGCATGATCTCGAAGAAGAAGCAAAAAGGGCAACTTCTCTCTCAAACGCTCTTGAAGTGGAAAGGGAAAATCTGATAAAAGTAAATGTTTCCCTTCAAGAGTCCAATGAGCTTTTTGAGAAGGAACATACAAAACTGGTGAATAAAGCGGATCACTTCTCAAAGCTCTACAACGAGGCTCGACAGGATAACCTGGAAATGACAAAGACCATTTTCCAACTCAAGGATGACTTGCAGCGATTCTCTTCAGGAAGGAGTATGTTGGATAGGCTTCTTGGTCTTGGTCAAACAAATCGGTTCGGCCTCGGATACACTCAAACTGGAAACAGTCCAAGTTCGAGTGGGACAGTTTTTGTGCCTCAGTCGGTATCTCCTCCTCCGACACAGGAATTCAAGACAAACAACGACAACAAACCTACTTCATCCTCTTTGGGATCGTCAAGATCTAAGGTATGTTTTCGTTGTGGTGTTTTAGGGCACATAAGAAGATATTGCAAGACGGGAGTCAAACGCTCACCTCAAACACCTCTTGCAATGACTACCACAAAGGTGGTTCCTCGGAAATCAATTGCAAATCAATTGAAGGAAAAGAACCTTGGTAGTTCACTGCGCAAGACGACTTCATCAAGGAGCAGCAATCGCTCTAACAAGACGCTTTCACCTAGGCATATAACTTCACGACCATTACCGACGCATTCCAAAAAGGTTTGGGTGCGCAAAGGTGAAATTTTCCCTTGTCTTGTTACCAATGTTTCCTTGCATGCATATGATAGTTCGTCTTGGTATCTGGATAGCGGGTGTTCCCGTCACATGACCGGTGACAAAAATAGTTTTCAAAACTTTGAGAAAATCTCCGGAGGACTTGTTGTTTTCGGAGATGGTCGGTCTTCCAAAATTGTCGGAAAAGGAACGGTGGCTATTCCAGATTGCCCGATTTTGAAAAACGTCTTATTTGTTGATGGTCTTAAGACTAACCTCATAAGCATAAGTCAACTTTGCGACAATGGTTTTTCAGTTAACTTTTCATCTGTTGAATGCGTTGTAACTGATAAGGACCATGTCTTCTTTTTAAAAGGGGTTAGATCTGAAAACAATTGCTATGTTGTTCCTAATAAAATTTCAGAAAAATGTAACCTAGTTTCTTTGGATAATGAAACACTTTGGCATGAAAGGCTAGGTCACATAAATTTTAAGGAACTTGTTAAAATTTCAAACAAGGACGTGGTCAAGGGGGTTCCAAAACTTTTACTTAAACAAAACATTGTGTGTGGAGGTTGTCTTAAGGGAAAACAATCAAGGGCTGCACACAAGAACCTGAACCACGTTGGTACCAAACGGCCCTTGGAATTACTGCACATGGATTTAATGGGGCCAACCCGTCAACCATCTTTGGGAGGTAAATGGTATATTTTCTTATTGGTTGATGATTTCTCTCGGTATTCTTGGGTAGCATTTTTAAAAGAGAAAGCTGATACGTTTGATTCTTTTCATGAGATTTGCCATCGTATTATGATTGAAAAGAATGAAAAGATCATTCGTGTTAGAAGTGATAGAGGTGGAGAATTCATTAATTCCAAATTCATTGATTTTTGCACTTCCAACGGCATAAAACATGAATTCTCGGCACCCTATACACCTCAGCAGAATGGTGTTGTTGAGCGCAAAAACAGGGTTGTTCAAGAGATGGCGCGTGTGATGCTTCATAGCCAGAATTTACCGCTATATTTTTGGGCTGAGGCTGTGAACACCGCTGTCTATGTCATTAATCGAGTGTATTTGCGCCCAGGAACTTTAAATACACCATATGAGCTGTGGTTTAGTAGAAAACCGGATATCAAATACTTTCGGATCTTTGGGAGTCGATGTTTTATTTTGCGTGATCGCGAAAATCTTGTAAGTTCGATTCTCGAAGTGACGAAGGGATCTTTTTGGGTTATTCTACAAATAGCAGAGCATATCGGGTATTTAACATGGAATCTAAAACGATTGTAGAATCTATAAATGTTAAAGTAGATGAAGCTTTTCACTTTGCATCTGAAAAATCTACCCTCGATATCTCTCTTGATGATGATACACCTGCCAATGCATCTTCTCATGATAATACTTCCAATATTAATGATGCATCTAATGGTTCTTCAAGTTTATCTGATGTGCAGGAATCGTCTCATATACCTCCGAGTACTCCGTTACCTCAAACGTTACGTATCTCCAAGGATCATCCGGAATCGAATATTATTGGAGACCCACAAGAAGGAGTTAGAACTCGGAGGCAGTTGGTTTGTGGATTCGCTTGCTACGTATCTTTAATCGAACCAAAGAATATAGATGAAGCTCTTCAGGATGACTACTGGATTGAAGCAATGCAGGAAGAGCTCCATCAATTTGAGCGAAACAAAGTCTGGGAATTAACGAAGCCTCCAAAGCAACATAATGTGATAGGTACCAAATGGATTTTCAAGAACAAGAAAAATGAGGATGGTACTATTATCAGGAACAAGGCACGATTAGTTGCTCAAGGCTACTCTCAAGTAGAAGGTATAGACTTTGATGAAACTTTCGCCCCTGTAGCTAGACTCGAGTCCATTCGTATACTATTTGCTATTGCTTGTCATTTTAAAATCAAATTATTTCAAATGGACGTTAAGAGCGCGTTTCTAAATGGGTTTTTAAAGGAGGAAGTTTATGTGGCTCAACCGAAAGGTTTTGTAGACCATAAACAACCTAACCATGTTTTTCGTTTGAAAAAGGCTCTTTACGGTATGAAACAAGCACCGCGAGCATGGTACGAAAGGTTGACAAAGCACCTTTTGGAGAAGGGCTATACTCGAGGGGGAGCTGACAGGACTCTCTTTGTGAAGCATTATCAAAACAATTTCATTGTAGCACAAATCTATGTCGATGACATTGTATTTGGCGCAACAAGAGATAATGATGCTTCTAAATTCGCGGAGACCATGGAAAGCGAATTTGAGATGTCCATGATGGGCGAATTGACTTATTTTCTTGGATTGCAAATTAAACAAAATGATGAAGGTATTCACTTGTGTCAATCCAAGTATGCAATGGAGTTGGTTAAAAAGTTTGACTTAGAAAATTCGAAGGATTTTCCGACTCCAATGGGAACTAGCCACAAGGGACTTGGAAGTGAATCTCATAGTGAGAATGTAGACGAGAAACTGTATCGAAGTATGATTGGAAGTCTACTTTATCTCACGGCTAGTCGCTCGGATATATCTTTTGGTGTTGGGATGTGCGCGAGATATCAATCTGCACCAAAGGAGGTTCACCTGAAAGCGGTGAAAAGGATCATCCGGTACATCAAAGGATCAATTAATTTCGGAATTTGGTATCCTATGGGAACTAGTTTGGACATTGTTGGATACTCAGATGCCGATTGGGCAGGATCAGTGGATGATCGGTCCAACATATCTTCTATGCAATCAAGAACCAAATGTCACAAAGTGTTAGTCCAACATCAACTTGTTAGTCATATTACATGCCCAAATAGTTAGTCGAATAGATAGTAGAGGCATGCATTCAAACACAAATGGAAACCAAAGTTGAAGTTGAAGTTAAGTGATACTTACCTTGATGTTCACTTACCTTGATGTTCACACAGTTTTCACATCATCATTGTTCAAGTTCTCTCTAAACTCAAATGAAAACCAAAGTTGAAGTTGAAGTGAAGTGATACTTACCTTGATGTTCACTTACCTTGATGTTCACACAGTTTTCACATCATCATTGTTCAAGTTCTCTCTAAACTCTCTCCCCCTTTTTGTCACAAACTAAGCCAAAATTACAAAAAACTTAAGGAGAGTTAAGAAGTTTAAAATCAAGAAAATCCTGAGAACTAAAACTAAAACAAAGTAAAAAGAGAACATTAAAACCTAAAAACTGAAATCCTGCACAAGAGAATTAGTGGACAACCGATTCAAGCATCTGAATATGAGTCATTCGAGGCGGAGTCCTCAGAGCTCGTGCAGCCCAGCTTCTTCAAAATTCCTTTAAGCATTCCCGAAATCGTAGAACACTCTTGTTTCATCTGATGTATGTCCTTGGACATCTTTCTGAGTCCTAGAGCCATTTTGTCTTGCTCTTGTTTGAGGGAAGACTCCATGTTTCCCTTTTGGTCAATTCTTCTGGAATTTGAAGACCGTTGTGTGACGATTGACGGAGCAGTCTGTCCTTCATTCCGAGGAGATCTTCTTGGCAAAGAATGTGAGTTGTCAAGAGGTTCATTCCTTGGCACATTCTTTTTCTTTGCTTGCTGCTTAAGTATTGAGGAAGACTTCAGTAGCTTCTTTTTCTTTAGGTAAACCTTATTTTCTTCATCAATACCTTGTTGTACTTCGTCAAGAAATGTGTCCCAATCTTCTTCGTCTTCTGATTCAGTGTCAATTTGAGAGATATTCCTTGGGTTCTCTTGACATGGTTCATTTATTTCAATACCTCGAGCTCGTCCAGGTCGTCGAGCGAGTCTTTTTCTTTTTAGTATGGATGAAGAGGTCATTGGTGCTTTTCCTTTTTCTGTAGCAGTGGGCGGAGCCTTTTCCTTTGATGTCTCTGCACGGGCTTTCCCTTTCGAAGCAGTAGAGGTTTTCTGTGGCGATTTTTTAGGATGTGTTTCATCCTCTGACAACTCATCCCAGTTGACTTCATCCTTTTTAGCCCTCTTGGGCTTTACAGTGTCTCTCGTATTTACCATAGCCGCCAGAAGGAGAATGATCCACGTGATCACCATAGCTATTGGTTTCTTGTATAAAGAATTCCTGTGAGCAACACCTCAAGAACACGAAAAATTGTTAATTTTCAGAAATTAGAAAAATTGTACCCAAACAATCATTATCGTGTAGAGAGACTAGGGATCAAATTAGTTTTGCAAAAGGAAATTTAAAAATAGATCAATTGCATGATTTTCGAAAATTCCCATTATATGCCCTAAAACCGAATTCTTTGAAATCAAAGACCAAAAATCCGTTTATCAGGAGAATACCTAGCATATAATCAAAACTAATCTACCCAGAGTTCTTATTTCAAAAGAGATTTGATCAAAAACCATCCACAAACGAAATCGATACAAGAAATTCATCACGTTTTGAGGAGGAATAACAAAAACGGTGAAAAACCGAGATTTTGATCAATAAAACTTACTTGGAGTTGAAGAACTTGAGTTTGAAAGCTTCCAAGATGGATGAAATCTAGAGAGAGAAGCTCTGGAAACTTTGGAACAAAAGATTGGAGTAAAAGAAATCAAAACCCTTTTGTTCTTTATAAAACCCTAGTCGCGATCCGGATCAGTTCATGATTGCGATCCGGATCGGCTACCCGCAGTGAAAAACTGCGTTCGGGATCCGGATCGGCAGGTCCAATCCGGATCGGCTCCAACTTTTTCTTTAGAAAATTTCAGAGAAATTCAAGAAAAATCAGAAAAAGATTGTAAGCACATTTGTGTATCAACTTTAAACAAAAATCATCGTTTCACACAGCAAGAAATAGATTATACCAAATCTATCAATAACATCCAACAAATGAAACGAAAATTTATAAAAATTAAATCCCTTAAAGTTGAACAACTTCAATTACATCTAACTTGATCTTATGAGTAATGCCTTTATCAAATCATCAATTCGGTAAAGAAAATGAAATACAAAGATCAATAGATGTCTAACATCCCCGATAAGTTAGATAATATATCTAGTCAATTTATTGAAGAGAGTGGCTCTTTGAGCATCTTTCATTAAAAATCCCACCTTATACCAACCTTGAAATTTTGACAGAGTCAAGTATTTCAACATGCATTTTATTTAATCAAACTTGAAAACCCTTGCTTGGTATTCATGTGGTAGCTGCACACAGTACTCGGACGACCGAGGTGGTAGCTCTTTCCTCCATGTGGTGGTAGTTTTCACACTCCTCATTGGGATGTAACTCTTTCCACATCTTGAGGTATCTAACGATTCTGGTAGTTTTCAATTCTTGAGGTATCTAACGATTCTTTTTGTCAAGAATGATTTCTTTGTGCAGAGAGTACAGATGTCTAAGTCTAGAGTCTGTTTTAGGAGTTTATCTCATGTTTTTAAATTTTTGGATCTCCATTGTAAATTTTTGTTGTATGGTGATAGAAACAAAAATATCATTTTGAATTTTCTTTAGTGGATCTGTGTTTTGTCACGAAACCGCCAAAGGGGGAGATTGTTACGGAATTTGAGTTGGCGTAATTTCATGAAAGGTTCAAGCCTTGAAGATTGAAGGTGAAGAAGGTTGGATCATGTAACTCAATCTCAAGAAAGAAGAATTCAAAAGGATCAGGTATGTTTAACTAAATATTTTGGGTGATCCGAATACTTCTTGTAGTGTAGAAACACTTGGAAGAATTTTTCATTGCATAAAAATCAAAAACTGGACATGGGACATGTTCAGGATCCGGATCAGATTGTTCAATCCGGATCCCGAAGGTGGTTCGTTCATACACCAGTTCAATCCGGATCGTAGCTTCCCTTGATCCGGATCCCGAACATAGAGTTTACCTTTTTCCTTGAACGATCCGGATCAGGCTTCGCAATCCGGATCCCGAACGTTGATGTTTGGTGAACTGTATGAACGATCCGGATCAAGCACTTCGATCCAGATCCCGAACCTTCGTTTTTCTGGAATTGTCTGACTCGTTACGACGATCCGGATCACAGCTAATCCGATCCGGATCGCCGTCCGTAAAATTTCCAGAAATGGTAGGTTTTTGATTCTTATCTCCTTCCTAGGGTTTCTAACCTATAAATAGACCCTATGATTCTTTTTCTAGGGTTAATCCACATAATCCAAATAGAGCCATCATAATCAAATATCATCTTATACGGCCTAGATCCACATATAGAGAAGAAAGGAAATCATTAGATATTACTCTATGTTTCTTCATCTATATTGATTAGTTTGATTCTAGGTTTTTCATACTCACATCTTGAGTTGAATCAAACTAATGAATACTTAGATGGTATTTCCTATCTATCTTTGATCTAAGTATTCTGCGGATCATCACCACCCAAAAAACAACGATTTACCCCAAAATCGGCGCGTGGATTCGCGTGTCCTTGTGGATTCAAGGTTCAACCGCTCTCGTGGATTCGGAGCGAGGTACGTTCGTGGATTCGAAGCGTACTACTGGGTGAAGACCGTGGATTCGGTCAGACGTCGTGGACTCGACGTTGGACGCCGTGGATTCGGCGTTGGACGCAGATCGTGGATTCGAGACGCGTTGCGGAGCGAGCGGAGAAGATCAACTAGGAGCGTATGGAAAAGGTTGAGTCGTCTGTGAGTACGGTATATCACCTTGTACGTGTTTAATTCTAGTGGATTTCACCGTGTTATCGGTCCCGTAGTTTTTTACTCCGGTTTGGAGTTTTCCACGTAAAAATCTTGCGTGTTCATTCTTATTTCCGCATTGGGTTTTATTGCGCAATGATTTTTTGAGTGTTTATTGTTTACACCTATTCACCCCCCTCTAGGTGTTTTTTTCCCCTATTTAGATCTATATTACATACAACTCAACACTTGAGCCTGACGTGGACGTCAGGGCTTAAAGGGGGGAAGAATGTGACACCCCCGGAATTTGGATTAGTCCTATATATAAATGATATAATAGGACTAAATCTCTAACCCGGCTATAGCATTTTGGATGGTAGCAAAATCCAAGAGGAACATGAGAGTTAAGCGTGCTAGAGCTAGAGTAGTTCTAGGATGGGTGACCCCCTGGGAAGTGGGGCGTCACAATTTCCTACTAACTATTCTTCTGGAAAAGCATCTACTTCTAAGTCTTCAGGTTTTGCGTTGAAAACAACAAAAGAAGAAGACGCGGATTCATCCTCCTCAGACGATGACGAGAACCTATCTATGGAGGACTTTGAGAAACAGCTTGCTCTCTTGACAAGAAGATTTTGTCGAAACTTTCGAAGGGGTAATTCAAGTAAAACTCCATCCTTCGGAAAGTGGAAGAAAGGCAAAGGTTTTTCAAGCCAAAAGTCAAGAAAGCAGGAAAGTTTTTCAAAGGATAAGAAAAGCTCAGAGGGACAAGTCCAATGCTTCAAGTGCCGAGGATACGGCCATATCTCAACGGAGTGTCCGAATAAGAATCCGTCAAAGAAGAAAGCGATGCAAGCCGTCACTTGGGATGACGCCTCAACGTCAAATGAGTCATCTTCAAGTGATGAAGAGAATAACGCAATGGCGTTCCACGCGTCCACATCTTCACCCTTCATGTGCTTAATGGCAAGTACATCCGATTCATTGTCCAACTCCTCCCAGGTTGAAAAAACTGCAACGGACGACGAATCGAGTAACTCTGAAGGTGAAGATTTTGCTCTAGCCTACCATAGACTTTTGAGGGATTCAAAGAAACTGGCTAAGCAAAATAAGGGGTTGAGAGGGAGATTACAGGATCTCGAAGAAGAAGTAAAAAGGGCAACTTCTCTCTCGACCGGTCTTAAAGTGGAAAGGGATAATCTGATAAAAGCAAATGCTTCACTTCAAGAGAAAAATGTGCATTTCGAGATGGTACATGTAACAATGATTGATAAAGCTGGTTACTTCTTGAAGCTCTACACCGAGGCCCGACAGGAAAAAATGGAAATGACAAAGACCATTTTCCAACTCAAGGATGATTTAAAGCGATTTTCTTCTGGAAGGAGCAAGTTGGATAAGAAGCTTGGTCTTGGTCAAACAAACTGATTCGGCCTCGGATACACTCAAACTGGAGACAGTCCTAGTTCGAGTGGAACAGTTTTTGTGCCCCAGTCGGTATCTCCTCCTCCGACGACGGAATTTACAGTATACAACGACAACAACCCTACCTCACCCTCTTCGGGATCGTCAAGAACAAAGGTATGCTTTCGTTGTGGTTATGCTGGGCACATTAGATGGCAGCAAAATGATCAATTCAAGCGCCTCTTGCAACTACTACCAATGAGTTCACTCCCCGGAAATTAAAGAAGGATCTTTCAAAAGGAAAGAACATTAGTAGTACATCAAACAAGACGACGACGTCAAGGAAAAGCGATGAATCAATCAAGACGCTTTCACCGAGAAGAATAACTTCACAATCATTGCCAACGCAGTCCAAAAAGGTTTGGGTGCGCAAAGGTGAAATCTTCCCTTGTCTTGTTGTTCATACTTCTTTACATGCTTATGACAACTCGTCTTGGTATCTGGATAGTGGATGTTCCCGTCACATGACCGGTGACAAAAACTGCTTTCAAAATTTAGAGAAAATCTCCGGAGGACATGTTGTTTTCGGAGACGGTCGTTCTTCCAAAATTGTTGGAAAGGGAACAATCGCTATTCCAGAAGGCCCGGTTTTGAACAATGTTTTATTTGTTGAAGGCCTATGTTGGTTTTTATTATATTAAGGATCCACACGGATCTAAATAGGTACTATCAATTAACTAGAGGGGGGGTGAATAGGTGTAATACTTATAAAACCAATCTCAGTGCAAAATAAAAACCAATGCGGAAAATAAAAATAGCACACCGAGATATACGTGGAAACTCCAATCCAGGAGAAAAACCACGGGACCAACACGCAATAACAATCCACTAAGAATAGAGGAATAACAAGGTGATTACCGACTCCACGGACTCAACCCCTCCTTCAGCTTCTTCGGACCTTGCGCTGACCGATTGCACGTCCACTGCACACGTTCGAATCCACGAACGCCACTCGAATCCACGAGCACACGTTTCGAATCCACGAAACGCCTTTAGCGCACCGAATCCACGATGCCACGTCGAATCCACGACGCAAACTCAGCCGGTAAGAATATTGGCTTCGATGGTGATCCTTTGCTTAGATTATCATTGCGGAACCGTAGAAGAAATCTCTAAGCAAAGACTAGATCAATTCGACAAAAGATATGTTCTTGAAAGAACCGTCGAATTGACCTAAAAGAGGCTATAAAGAAGAACGATAAAAACCTAGCCTCTAGGGTTGCTCTCAAGTGTTTAATTAATTAATCGGTAGAGATCCCACGTTCTTGAGAAACCCTAAGTGTCTATTTATAGTTTAGAAACATTTGGAAAGAGATAAGAATCAAAAACTTACCTTATCTGGAAATTGTCAGGACGGCGATCCGGATCGGATTTACTGCGATTCGGATCGTCGTAGCAAGTCAGACAATTCCAGAAAAACAAGGGTTCGGGATC
Organism: Tillandsia leiboldiana; assembly: GCA_029204045.2. Taxonomy (NCBI): domain Eukaryota; kingdom Viridiplantae; phylum Streptophyta; class Magnoliopsida; order Poales; family Bromeliaceae; genus Tillandsia; species Tillandsia leiboldiana. Next base: position 22,438,856 of record CM055077.1, read on the forward strand.
CGGATTGAAATGCCCGATCTGGATCGTTCATAAATTTCAGCAAAACCAATGTTCGGGATCCGGATCAGAATTGGCTTGGATCCGGATTGGATTTGCATATGAACCAACACCCTTCGGGATCCGGATTGGATTGTCTGATCCGGATCCTGAACATGTCCCATGTCCAGTTTTTGATTTTTATGCAATAAAAAAATTCATCCAAGTGTTTCTACACTATAAGAAAGTATTCGGATCACCAAAATTATTTAGTTAAACATACCTGATCCTTTTGAATACTTTCTTCTTGAGATTGATGTAACTGATCCACAATTCTTCATCTTCAATCTTCAAGACTCAAAACACTGAGTGTCAACTTGAGCTCTTCTCTGAGTCTTCGATTGCTGATTGACAATTTGATCACTTCAAGACTCCGACTCAATTTACTGACTTGACTCACGAAATATGCCAACACCAAAAAGCCGTAACAGCCTAAAGACTAACCTCATTAGTATAAGTCAACTTTGTGACAATGGTTTCTCAGTTAATTTTTCTTCAGTAGAATGTATTGTAACTGATAAGGACCATGTATTCTTTTTGAAAGGGGTTAGATCTCAAAATAATTGCTATGTTGTTTCAAATAAAATTTCTGAAAAATGTAACCTAGTTTCTTTGGATAATGAAACTCTTTGGCATGAAAGACTAGGTCACATAAATTTTAAAGAACTAGCAATGATTTCAAATAAAGACGTGGTTAATGGGGTTCCTAAACTTTTATTTAAAGAAAACATTGTGTGTGGTGGTTGTCAAAAGGGAAAACAATCAAGGGCTGCACACAAGAACTTGAACCACGTTGGTACCAAACGGCCCTTGGAATTACTGCACATGGATTTAATGGGTCCGACTCGTCAACCATCTTTGGGAGGTAAATGATATATTTTTCTTTTGGTTGATGATTTCTCTAGGTATTCATGGGTAACTTTTTTAAAAGAGAAAGCGGATACTTTCGACTCTTTTCATGAGATTTGTCATCGTATTATGATTGAAAGAAATGAAAAGATCGTTCGTATTCGAAGTGATAGAGGTGGAGAATTCATTAATTCTAAATTCATTGATTTTTGCACTTCCAATGGCATAAAACATGAATTCTCAGCACCCTATACACCTCAGCAGAATGGTGTAGTTGAGCGCAAAAACAGGGTTGTTCAAGAGATGGCGCGTGTGATGCTTCATAGCCGGAATTTACCGTTATATTTTTGGGCTGAAGCTGTGAACACCGTCGTCTATGTAATTAATCGAGTGTATTTGCGCCCGGGAACTTTAAATACACCATATGAGCTGTGGTTTTGTAGAAAACCTAATATCAAATATTTTCGTATCTTTGGGAGTCGTTGTTATATTTTACGTGACCGCGAAAATCTTGAAAAATTTGACTCTCGAAGTGACGAAGGAATTTTCATGGGTTATTCTACAAATAGTAGAGCATATCGGGTATTTAACTTGGAATCTAAAACGATGATAGAATCTATAAATGTTAAAGTAGATGAAGCTTTCCATTTTGCATCTGATAAATCTACCCTTGATATGTCTCTAGATGATGATACTCCTGTAAATGCATCTTCTCGTAATAACTCTTTCGATAAAGTTGATGCATCTAATGGTTCTTCAAGTTTATCTAATGTGCAGGAATTATCACATGTACCTCCGAGTACTCCGTTACCGCAAACGTTACGCATCTCCAAGGATCATCCGGAATCTAATATTATTGGAGACCCACAAGAAGGAGTCAGAACTCGGAGACAGTTGGTTTGTGGAGTCGCATGCTACGTCTCCATGATAGAACCAAAGAACATAAATGAAGCTCTTCAGGATGACTACTGGATTGAAGTAATGCAGGAAGAGCTCCATCAGTTCGAACGAAATAAAGTCTGGGAATTAACGAAGCCTCCGAAGCAACACAACGTGATTGGTACTAAATGGATTTTCAAGAATAAGAAAAACGAGGATGGTACCATCATCAGGAACAAAGCACGCCTAGTTGCTCAGGGCTACTATCAAATTGAAGGTATAGACTTTGATGAAACGTTCGCCCCGGTAGCTAGACTCGAGTCAATTCGTATTTTATTCGCTATTGCTTGTCATTTTAAAATCAGAATCTTTCAAATGGACGTTAAGAGCGCGTTTTTAAATGGGTTTTTAAACGAGGAAGTTTATGTGGCTCAACCGAAAGGTTTTGTAGACTGTAAACAACCTAACCATGTTTTTCGTTTGAAAAAGGCTCTTTACGGTCTAAAACAAGCACCGCGAGCGTGGTACGAAAGGTTGACAAAGCACCTATTAGAAAAGGGCTATACTCGAGGGGGAGCTGACCGGACTCTCTTTGTGAAGCATTATCAGGATAATTTCATTGTGGCACAAATCTATGTCGATGACATTGTATTTGGTGCAACTAGAAATAATGTTGCTTCTAAATTTGCTGAAACCATGGAAAGCGAATTTGAGATGTCAATGATGGGCGAACTGACATACTTTCTTGGATTGCAAGTAAAACAAAATGATGATGGCATCCATTTGTGTCAATCCAAGTATGCAAGGGAGTTGGTGAAGAAATTCGATTTAGAAAACTCTAAAGATTTTCCGACTCCTATGGGAACTAGCAATAAGGGATTAGGAAGTGAATCTCTTAGTGAGAGTGTAGACGAGAAGCTTTATCGCAGCATGATAGGAAGTCTACTCTGTTACGGAATTTGAGTTGGCGTAGTTTCGTGAAAGGTTCAAGTCTTGAAGATTGAAGGTGAAGAAGGTTGGATCATTTAACTCAATCTCAAGAAAGAAGAATTCAAAAGGATCAGGTATGTTTAACTAAAGATTTTTGGTGATCCTAATAGTTATTGTAGTGTAGAAACACCTGGAAGAATTTTTTAATTGCATAAAAATCAAAAACTGGTGTTCGGACATGTTCAGGATCCGGATCAGAGCCAGCGATCCGGATCCCGAAGGTTGTTGTTTCATACATTACTTCAATCCGGATCGCAGCATCTCACGATCCGGATCCCGAACGTTGAGTTTTCTGAATTGTATGAACGATCCGGATCAGGCATTCCGATCCGGATCCCGAACGTTTGTTTTTCTGGAAACCGTCTTTCTTGCTACTGCAATCCGGATCGCCCAAATCCGATCCGGATCGCCGTCCGTAAAAATTCCAGAAATGTTAGGTCTTTGATTCTTATCTCCTTCCAAATGTTTCTAACCTATAAATAGACCCTATGACTCTTTTTCTAGGGCGAATCCAATTAATCCAAAAAGAAGGAAAAGAGCCGTCATAATCAAATATCATCTTATACGGCCCTAGATCTACATATAGAGAAGAAAGGAAATCATTAGATAATACTCTATGTTTCTTCATCTATATTGATTAGTTTGATTCTAGGTTTTCATACTCACATATTGAGTTGAATCAAACTAATGAATACTTAGATGGTATTTCCGATCTATCTTTGATCTAAGTATTCGGCGGATCATCACCACCCAAAAACAACGATTTACCCCAAAATCGGCGCGTGGATTCGCGTGTCCTTGTGGATTCAAGGTTCAACCGCTCTCGTGGATTCAGAGCGAGGCACGTTCGTGGATTCGAAGGGTGCTAGTGGGTGAAGACCGTGGATTCCGTCGGACGTCGTGGATTCGACGTTGGACGCCGTGGATTCGGTGTTGGGCGCAGATCGTGGATTCGAGAAGCGTCGTGGAGCGAGCGGAGAAAATCCTCTAGGAGCGTATGGAAAAGGTTGAGTCGTAAGTGTGTACGGTAAATCACCTTGTACGTGTTTTAATTCTAGTGGATTTAGCCGTGTTATCGGTCCCGTGGTTTTTTACTCCGGTTTGGAGTTTTCCACGTAAAAATCTTGCGTGTTATTTTTATTTCCGCATTGGGTTTTTTATCGCAACGATTTTTGAGTGTTTATACGTTTACACCTATTCACCCCCCTCTAGGTGTTTCTTCCCCTATTTAGATCTATATTACATATAACCCAACAAGTGGTATCAGAGCGGGAATAGGGTTGTAAACAATGGTTGAAGGTGGAAACATCAATCGACCCCCTTTCTTTGATGGAACAAATTATGCGTACTGGAAAGTACGGATGAAAGCCTTTTTAATTTCCATCGACGAAAGGGTGTGGCAATCAATTGAATTAGGATGGACTAATCCAACTGAAATTATCTCTGATGTTCGCACCTTAAAACCTAGGTCGAAATGGACCAAGGAAGAGTTAGATTCATCTTCTTACAATGGCAAGGGAATTAATGCTATTTTTAATGCCTTATCTCAAACTGAATTCTCTCGCGTCTTGGCATGTGAGACTGCGAAAGAAATCTGGGATGTTCTTCAGGTTACACATGAGGGAACTAACCTCGTGAAGATTCAGAAACTGCAAATGCTTACGAGCAAGTTTGACTCCATTTTTATGGCAGAAAATGAATCTTTCACGGACTACTATACACGATTGCAAGACATCGTAAACTCATGTGCTAACCTGGGAGAGAAGATTCCAGAATTTAAGGTTGTAAGAAAGATCTTAAGAACTCTTCCTGAACGATTTCGCCCAAAGGTTACAGCCATTGAAACTATTAAACACCCGGACGAAATGCGTTTGGAAGAATTAGTTGGTTCATTACAAACATATGAAATGACATTTACTACTAACAATTCTTCTGGAAAAGCATCCTCTTCTAAGTCTTCAGGTTATGCGGTGAAAACAACTAAGGAAGAAGACGAGGATACATCCTCCTCAGACGATGACGAGAACCTTTCTATGGAGGAATTTGAGAAGCAGCTCGCTCTCTTGACAAGGAAGTTTCGCCGCAACTTTCGAAGGGGTAATTCAAGTAAATCTCCATCCTTCGGAAAGTCGAACAAAGGCAAGGGTACTTCAAGTTACAAGTCAAGAAAGGAAGAGAACTTCTCAAAGGATAAGAAAAGTTCAGAGGGACAACTACAATGCTTCAAATGTCGAGGCTACGGCCACATTGCAACGGAGTGTCCCAACAAGTATCCGGCAAAGAAGAAGGCGATGCAAGTCGTCACTTGGGATGACAACTCAACGTCAAATGAGTCGTCTTCAAGTGATGAAGAAAAGAGCACCACGGCATTCCACGCGTCCACATCTTCACCCTTCATGTGCTTTATGGCAAGTACGTCCGAGTCATTGTCCAACTCCACTGTTGAAAAGATTGCAACGGACAACGAATCGGATGATTCGGAAGGTGAAGATTTTGCTCTAGCCTACCACAGACTTTTGAGGGATTCAAAGAAAGTGGCTAAGCAAAACAAGAGTTTGAGAGGGAGATTGCATGATCTCGAAGAAGAAGCAAAAAGGGCAACTTCTCTCTCAAACGCTCTTGAAGTGGAAAGGGAAAATCTGATAAAAGTAAATGTTTCCCTTCAAGAGTCCAATGAGCTTTTTGAGAAGGAACATACAAATCTGGTGGATAAAGCGGATCACTTCTCAAAGCTCTACAACGAGGCTACACAGGATAACCTGGAAATGACAAAGACCATTTTCCAACTCAAGGATGACTTGCAGCGATTCTCTTCAGGAAGGAGTAAGTTGGATAGGCTTCTTGGTCTTGGTCAAACAAATCGGTTTGGCCTCGGGTATACTCAAACTGGAAACAGTCCAAGTTCGAGTGGGACAGTTTTTGTGCCTCAGTCGGTATCTCCTCCTCCGACACCGGAATTCAAGACAAACAACGACAACAAACCTACTTCATCCTCTTTGGGATCGTCAAGATCTAAGGTATGTTTTCGTTGTGGTGTTTCAGGGCACATAAGAAGATATTGCAAGACGGGAGTCAAACGCTCACCTCAAACACCTCTTGCAATGACTACCACAAAGGTGATTCCTCGGAAATCAATTGCAAATCAATTGAAGGAAAAGAACCTTGGTAGTTTACCGCGCAAGACGACTTCATCAAGGAGCAGCAATCGTTTTAACAAGACGCTCTCACCTAGGCATATAACTTCACGACCATTACCGACGCATTCCAAAAAGGTTTGGGTGCGCAAAGGTGAAATCTTCCCTTGTCTTGTTACCAATGTTTCCTTGCATGCATATGATAGTTCGTCTTGGTATCTGGATAGCGGGTGTTCCCGTCACATGACCGGTGACAAAAATAGTTTTCAAAATCTTGAGAAAATCTCCGGAGGACTCGTTGTTTTCGGAGACGGTCGATCTTCCAAAATTGTTTGAAAAGGAACAGTAGCTATTCCAGATGGCCCGGTTCTAAATAATGTGTTATTTGTTGATGGTCTTAAGACTAACCTCATAAGCATAAGTCAACTTTGCGATAATGGTTTTTCAGTTAACTTTTCATCTGTTGAATGTGTTGTAACTGATAAGGACCATGTCTTCTTTTTAAAAGGGGTTAGATCTGAAAACAATTGCTATGTTGTTCCTAATAAAATTTCAGAAAAATGTAATCTAGTTTCTTTGATTAATGAAATAATTTGGCATGAAAGGCTAGGTCACATAAATTTTAAGGAACTTGCTAGAATTTCAAACAAGGACGTGGTCAAGGGGGTTCCAAAACTTTTATTTAAACAAAACATTGTGTGTGGTGGTTGCCAAAAGGGAAAACAGTCCAGGAATGCACACAAGAACTTGAACCACGTTGGTACAAAACGGCCTTTGGAACTTTTACACATGGATTTAATGGGGCCAACTCGTCAACCATCTTTGGGAGGTAAATGGTATATTTTCTTGATGATTGATGATTTCTCTCGGTATTCTTGGGTAGCATTTTTAAAAGAGAAAGCTGATACTTTTTATTCTTTTCACGAGATTTGCCTTCGTATTATGATTGAAAAGAATGAAAAGATCATTCGTGTTAGAAGTGATAGAGGCGGAGAATTCGTTAACTCTAAATTCATTGACTTTTGTACGTCAAACGGTATTAAGCATGAATTCTCTGCACCCTATACACCTCAACAGAATGGTGTTGTCGAGCGCAAAAACAGGGTTGTTCAAGAGATGGCACGTGTTATGCTTCACAGCCGGAATTTACCGCTACATTTTTGGGCTGAAGCTGTGAACACTGCAATCTATGTAATTAATCGAGTTTATTTGCGCCCGGGAACGTTAAATACACCATATGAACTATGGTGTGGTAGAAAACCCAACATCAAATATTTTCGCATCTTCGGGAGTCGGTGTTACATTTTACGTGACCGTGAAAATCTTGGAAAGTTTGACTCTCGAAGTGACGAAGGGATATTCTTGGGGTATTCTACAAATAGTAGAGCATATCGAGTATTTAACTTGGAATCTAAGACGATCGTAGAATCTATAAATGTTAAAGTAGATGAAGCTTTTCACTTTGGATCTGGAAAATCTACCCTCGATATCTCTCTAGATGATGATTCACCTGCCATTGCATCTTCTCATAATAATACTTCCAATATTAATGATGCATCTAATGGTTCTTCAAGTTTATCTGATGTGCAGGAATCATCTCATATACCTCCGAGTGGGGTGAATAGGTGTAAACGTATAAACACTCAAAAATCGTTGCGATAAAAAATCCAATGCGGAAATAAAAATAACACGCAAGATTTTTACGTGGAAAACTCCATCACCGGAGTAAAAAACCACGGGACCGATAACACGGCGAAATCCACTAGAATTAAAACACGTACAAGGTGATTTACCGTACACACTTACGACTCAACCTTTTCCATACGCTCCTAGAGGATCTTCTCCGCTCGCTCCACGACGCTTCTCGAATCCACGATCTGCGCCCAACGCCGAATCCACGGCGTCCAACGTCGAATCCACGACGTCCGACCGGATCCACGGTCTTCACCCAGTAGCACCCTTCGAATCCACGAACGTGCCTCGCTCCGAATCCACGAGAGCGGTTGAACCTTGAATCCACAAGGACACGCGAATCCACGCGCCGATTTTGGGGTAAATCGTTGTTTTTGGGTGGTGATGATCCGCCGAATACTTAGATCAAAGATAGATCGGAAATACCATCTAAGTATTCATTAGTTTGATTCAACTCAAGATGTGAGTATGAAAACCTAGAATCAAACTAATCAATATAGATGAAGAAACATAGAGTATTCTCTAATGATTTCCTTTCTTCTCTATATGTGGATCTTAGGCCGTATAAAATGATATTGGAATATGACGGCTCTATCTGGATTAGCCCTAGAAAAAGAGTCATAGGGTCTATTTATAGGTTAGAAACATTTGGAAGTAGATAAGAATCAAAAACCTAACATTTCTGGAATTTTGACGGACGGCGATCCGGATCGGATTTGGGCGATCCGGATTGCAGTAGTAAGAAAGACGGTTTCCAGAAAAACAATCGTTCGGGATCCGGATCGGAATGCCTGATCCGGATCGTTCATACAATTCAGAAAACTCAACGTTCGGGATCCGGATCGTGAGATGCTGCGATCCGGATTGAAGTAATGTATGAAACAACAACCTTCGGGATCCGGACTGCTGGCTCTGATCCGGATCCTGAACATGTCCGAACACCAGTTTTTGATTTTTATGCAATTAAAGATTCTTCCAGGTGTTTCTACACTACAAGAAGTATTCGGATCACCAAGAATCTTTAGTTAAACATACCTGATCCTTTTGAATTCTTCTTTCTTGAGATTGAGTTAAATGATCAAACCTTCTTCACCTTCAATCTTCAAGACTTGAACCTTTCACGAAACTACGCCAACTCAAATTCCGTAACAATCTCCCCCTTTGGCGGTTTCGTGACAAAACACAGATCCACTAAAGAAAATTCAAAAAAGATATTTTTGTTGCTATCACCATACAACAAAAATTTACAATGGAGATCCAAAAATTTAAAAACATGAGATAAACTCCTAAAACAGACTCTAGACTTAGACATCTGTACTCTCTGCACAAAGAAATCATTCTTGACAAAAAGAGATCGTTAGATACCTCAAGAATATTAAGCATTCAAAACCTAACAGAGATAGAGTTTATGCTCACCATGACATTGAGTAATTCAGATATGTAATAGGATCACAATCAAACATTGACATATCTTCTAAGCAATAAAATTCCAAATGTCATAACTTTGCTTTGTTAGTAATCAAACAACTTGTTAGTAATAATACATGTCCAAATAGTTAGTCGAATAGTTAGTAGGAACATGCAACAAATCACAAGATAAAAACCAAAGTTGTGATACTTACCCTTCACCAAAGTCAAAGTTGAGGTGATACTTACCTTGATTTTCACACATTCACATCATCATTGTTCAATCATTGTTCAAGTTCTCTCTAAACTCTCTCCCCCTTTTTGTCACAAACAAAGCCAAAAATTACAAAACACAAGGAGAGTTAAAAAGTTCGCAATCAAGTAAAACCTGAGAACTAAAACTAAAACCTAAAACTTAAAAACCTGCAATAGAAACGATAAGGGTTAGAGCATAAAAGATCAAGCCAAATCAGAACTGTCTGAGCTAGTATCGTCTATCTTGTTCAAGATTCCTTTCAGCATTCGCGATAATTTGGAACAATTCTTCTTCATCTGTTTTTGGTCAGCGGCCATTTGTCGGAGACCTAATCCCAATTTCTCTTGCTCAGCATACAATCTTCGCTGTTCTTGTCGAGATGAGGACCTTACATTCGCTTTTGCCGTGTGTCTCCAGGACGTTGAAGGATGTAGTATAGATCCAGACGGTGCATCTTGACCTTCAGTCCATGTAGATTCTCTAGGGAGAGAGCGAGCTCTGGCGAGGGGTCTATCAATCTGAATTCCAGTTCCCTTCGAATTCTTTCGCCTAGTGTACTGCTTGGTTGTTGAGGAAGATTTCATCAGCTTCTTGTTCTTCAAATACAACCTATCTTCTTTGTCAATGGCTTTTTGTGCTTGTTCACAAATCACTTCCCAGTCTTCTTCATCTGATTCTGAATCATTTTGACAAACATTCTTTGTCTCTTCTTGATTTGAGTCATCTTGTTCTCTTTTTATAGGAGACGCACTAGGTCCTACCATTGCTACCAAAAGGAAGATTATCCAGGCGAACGCCATTGGTGCAAGTGCTTAATAGATTTAAAATCCTGTGAACAATAACTCAAGAACACATGATAAATTGTTAATTTTCAAAGATTTGAAAAATTGTACCCAAACAATCATAATCATGTAGAGAGACTAAGAATCAAATTAGTTTTGCAAAAGGACTTTTAAAAATAGATCAATTGCATGATTTTCGAAAATCCTTATTATATGCCCTAAAACCGAAATTTTTAGAAATCGAAGCCTAAAAATCCGTTAATCAGGAGAATACCTAGCATATAATCAAAACTAATCTACCCAGAGTTCTTATTTCAAAAGAAATTTGATCAAAAACCATCCACAAACGAAATCGATCCAAGAAATTCATCACGTTTGAGGAGGAAAAAGAAAAACGGTGAAAAACCGAGATTTTGATCAATAAAACTTACTTGTATTCAAAGAACTTGAGTTTGGAAAGCTCCAAGGTGCAATAGTTCTAGAGAGAGAGGCTCTAGAGACTTGAGAACAAAAGATTAAGGTAAAAGAAATCAAAACCCTCTTGTTCTTAATAAAACCCTAGCCGTGATCCGGATCGGATCGAGATTTCGATCCGGATCGGCCAGCCGCAGGAAGAAGCCTGCGTTCGGGATCCGGATCATCTTGCCCGATCCGGATCGGCTCCAACTTTTTCTTCAGAAAAATTTCAGAGAAATTCAAGAAAAACCAGAAAAAGATTGTAAGCACAATCGTGTATCAACTTTAAACAAAAATCATCGTTTCATACAACAAGAATTAGATTATGCCAAATCTATCAATAATATCCAAAAATGAAACGAGAATTTACAAAAATTAAATCCCTTAAAGTTGAACACCTTCAATTACATCTAACTTGATCTTATGAGTAATGCCTTTATCAAATCATCAGTTCGGTAAAGAAAATGAAATACAAAGATCAATAGATGTTTGAAATCCCAAATATGGTAGATAATTTATCTAGACAATCTGTTGAAGAGAGTGGCTCTTTGAGCATCTTTCTTTAAAATCCCACCTTATACCAACCTTGAAATTTGACGGAGTCAAGTATTTCAACATGCATTTTACTTAATCAAAAATTGAACAACCATGCTTGGTATACATGTGGTAGCTACACACAATACTCGGACGACCGAGGTGGTAGCTCTTTTCTCCATGTGGTGGTAGTTTTCACACTCCTCAATGGGATGTAACTCTTTCCACATCTTTTGAGCATTTTACATTTCTTTGACTCCCCCTCAATTGGCTATCAATTATTTAAGATATAAAGTATTCAACCAAAAATTGATCTCGATTTCATACTCGACTAAGCAGTCAAATAAGATAATGACTATACCAAGAGATCATTGAGAGAGAAATTGACTTTGATCACTTAGAAGATGATTTAATTAACATAAATGATCATTGCAACAGTGAAATATTATGATGGCAAAAGCATAATAAATTTCTAAATGTGCGAAAAGATGCAATTTAAGTCAATTATGATCTATGCTCAATTAATGTCCTATGTACAAACATAGATAATGAACAAAACAAAACAAAAACAAAACCTATCCTAAGCAAAGGTTTCAAAAAGAAGTTTATTTCAAGAAAAGCATTCCAATTGCTTTTCGCAAATGAATAAAACGTTTTTGATCCAAAGGTTTTGTTAAAATGTTAGCTAATTGATCCTCAGTTGAAATATATGAAAGTTGAAGAGTATTTGATTCAACTAGCTCTCTAAGAAAATGATATCTAAGTTCAATATGTTTTGTTCTAGAGTGCAACACAGGGTTTTTAGAAATGTTAATTGCACTTGTGTTGTCACAAAGAATTGTTACCGAAGATGCTGAAATCCGGAAGTCGCTCAACACACTTTTCATCCAAATGAGTTGGGTTGAACAACTACCCGCTGAAATGTATTCCGCTTCGGCAGTCGAGAGTGCTATGCAATTCTGCTTTTTACTGTGCCATGCAACAAGGCAATGGCCAAGATAGAAGCATGCACCACTCGTGCTTTTCCGATCATCCACTGATCCTGCCCAATCGGCATCTGAGTATCCAACAATATCCAAACTAGTTCCCATAGGATACCAAATTCCGAAATTAATTGATCCTTTGATGTACCGGATGATCCTTTTCACCGCTTTCAGGTGAACCTCCTTTGGTGCTGATTGATATCTCGCGCAAATCCCAACACTAAAGGATATATCCGGGCGACTAGCCGTGAGGTAAAGTAGACTTCCAATCATACTTCGATACAGTTTCTCGTCTACATTCTCACTTTGTGATTCACTTCCAAGTCCCTTGTGGCTAGTTCCCATTGGAGTCGGAAAATCCTTCGAATTTTCTAAGTCAAACTTTTTAACCAACTCCATTGCATACTTGGATTGACTCAAGTGAATACCTTCATCATTTTGTTTAATTTGCAATCCAAGGAAATAAGTCAATTCGCCCATCATGGACATCTCAAATTCGCTTTCCATGGTCTCCGCGAATTTAGAAGCATCATTATCTCTTGTTGCGCCAAATACAATGTCATCGACATAGATTTGTGCTACAATGAAATTGCTTTGATAATGCTTCACAAAGAGAGTCCTGTCAGCTCCCCCTCGAGTATAGCCCTTCTCCAAAAGGTGCTTTGTCAACCTTTCGTACCATGCTCGCGGTGCTTGTTTCAGACCGTAAAGAGCCTTTTTCAAACGAAAAACATGGTTAGGTTGTTTATGATCTACAAAACCTTTCGGTTGAGCCACATAAACTTCCTCATTTAAAAAACCATTTAGAAACGCGCTCTTAACGTCCATTTGAAATAATTTGATTTTAAAATGACAAGCAATAGCAAATAGTATACGAATGGACTCGAGTCTAGCTACAGGGGCGAATGTTTCATCAAAGTCTATACCTTCTACTTGAGAGTAGCCTTGAGCAACTAATCGTGCCTTGTTCCTGATGATAGTACCATCCTCATTTTTCTTGTTCTTGAAAATCCATTTTGCACCTATCACATTATGTTGCTTTGGAGGCTTCGTTAATTCCCAGACTTTGTTTCGCTCAAATTGATGGAGCTCTTCCTGCATTGCTTTAATCCAGTAGTCATCCTGAAGAGCTTCATCTATGTTCTTTGGTTCGATTAAAGATACGTAGCAAGCGAATCCACAAACCAACTGCCTCCGAGTTCTAACTCCTTCTTGTGGATCTCCAATAATATTCGATTCCGGATGATCCTTGGAGATTCGTAGCGTTTGTTGAAACGGAGTACTCGGCGGTATATGAGATGATTCCTGCACATCAGATAAACTTGAAGAACCATTAGATGCATCATTAATATTGGAAGTATTATTATGAGAAGATGCAATGGCAGGTGAATCATCATCTAGAGAGATATCGAGGGTAGATTTTCCAGATCCAAAGTGAAAAGCTTCATCTACTTTAACATTTATAGATTCTACGATCGTCTTAGATTCCAAGTTAAATACTCGATATGCTCTACTAGTTGTAGAATACCCCAAGAATATCCCTTCGTCACTTCGAGAGTCAAACTTTCTAAGATTTTCACGGTCACATAAAATGTAACACCGACTCCCGAAGATGCGAAAATATTTGATGTTGGGTTTTCTACCACACCATAGTTCATATGGTGTATTTAACGTTCCCGGGCGCAAATAAACTCGATTAATTACATAGATTGCAGTGTTCACAGCTTCAGCCCAAAAATGTAGCGGTAAATTCCGGCTGTGAAGCATAACACGTGCCATCTCTTGAACAACCCTGTTTTTGCGCTCGACAACACCATTCTGTTGAGGTGTATAGGGTGCAGAGAATTCATGCTTAATACCGTTTGAAGAGCAAAAGTCAATGAATTTAGAGTTAACGAATTCTCCACCTCTATCACTTCTAACACGAATGATCTTTTCATTCTTTTCAATCATAATACGAAGGCAGATCTCGTGAAAAGAATCAAAAGTATCAGCTTTCTCTTTTAAAAATGCTACCCAAGAATACCGAGAGAAATCATCAATCATCAAGAAAATATACCATTTACCTCCCAAGGATGGTTGACGAGTTGGCCAAAAGAAAGAAAAATAGTCTACAGAAACTACACAACATTTAATCGTAGAACGATTAAAGACAAGGAAGGATTTCACCTTTGCATACCCAAACCTTTTGAGTTTTGGAGTATGTTGGCAATGGTTGAGAAATTTTCCTTGATGAAGACGTCTTGTATGATTGATCCTTTTCTTTTGTCATCGTCCTGTTTGAAGTACTACCAATGTTCTTTTCTTTTGAAAAATCCTTCTTTGAATTCCGGGGAGTGAACTTATTGGTAGCAGTTGCAAGATGTGGTTGATTTGATCTTTGAGCTCCAATCTTTCAATTTCTTTCAATGTGCCCTGCGAAATTACAACGAAAACATACCTTTGTGCTTGACGATTCCGAAAAGGGTGAAGGAGGCTTGTTGTCGTTGGTTGTCGTGAATTCCGGTGTCAGAGGAGGAGATACCGACTGAGGCACAAAGACTGTCCCAACCGAACTAAAATTGTCTTCAGTTCGTTGTATCCGAGGCCGAACTTGTTTGTTTGACCAAGACCAAGAAGTTTATCCAACTTACTCCTTCCAGATGAAAATTGCTGTAAGTCATCCTTGAGTTGGAGAATGGTCTCTGTCATTTCCAATTTTTCCTGTCGGGCCTCGCCGTAGAGCTTCAAGAAGTAATTCGCTTTGTTCACCATATCTATATAATTCTTCTCGAGTTGCTCATTGGACTCTTGAAGGGAAACATTTGCTTTTATCAGATTATCCCTTTCCACTTCAAGATCGGTCGAGAGAGAAGTTACCCTTTTTACTTCTTCTTCGAGATCCTGCAATCTCCCTCTCAACCCCTTGTTTTGCTTAGCCGGTTTCTTTGAATCCCGTAAAGGTCTGTGATAGGCTAGAGCAAAATCTTCACCTTCCGAATTATCCGATTCGTTGTCCGTTGCAATCTTTTCAACAGTGGAGTTGGACAATGACTCGGACGTACTTGCCATAAAGCACATGAAGGGTGAAGATGTGGACGCGTGGAATGCCGTGGTGCTCTTTTCTTCATCACTTGAAGACGACTCATTTGACGTTGAGTTGTCATCCCAAGTGACGACTTGCATCGCCTTCTTCTTTGCCGGATACTTGTTGGGACACTCCGTTGCAATGTGGCCGTAGCCTCGACATTTGAAGCATTGTAGTTGTCCCTCTGAACTTTTCTTATCCTTTGAGAAGTTCTCTTGCTTTCTTGACTTGTAACTTGAAGTACCCTTGCCTTTGTTCGACTTTCCGAAGGATGGAGATTTACTTGAATTACCCCTTCGAAAGTTGCGGCGAAACTTCCTTGTCAAGAGAGCGAGCTGCTTCTCAAATTCCTCCATAGAAAGGTTCTCGTTATCGTCTGAGGAGGATGTATCCGCGTCTTCTTCCTTAGTTGTTTTCAACGCATAACCTGAAGACTTAGAAGAGGATGCTTTTCCAGAAGAATTGTTAGTAGTAAATGTCATTTCATATGTTTGTAATGAACCAACTAATTCTTCTACACGCATTTCGTCCGGGTGTTTAATAGTTTCAATGGCTGTAACCTTTGGGCGAAATCGTTCAGGAAGAGTTCTTAAGATCTTTCTTACAACCTTAAATTCTGGAATCTTCTCACCCAGGTTAGCACATGAGTTTGCGATGTCTTGCAATCGTGTATAGTAGTCCGTGAAAGATTCATTTTCTGCCATCAAGATAGAGTCAAACTTGCTCGTAAGCATTTGCAGTTTCTGAATCTTCACGAGGTTAGTTCCCTCATGTGTAACCTGAAGAACATCCCAGATTTCTTTCGCAGTCTCACATGCCGAGACGCGAGAGAATTCAGTTTGAGATAAGGCATTAAAAATAGCATTAATTCCCTTGCCATTGTAAGAAGATGAATCTAACTCTTCCTTGGTCCATTTCGACCTAGGTTTTAAGGTGCGAACATCAGAGATAATTTCAGTTGGATTAGTCCATCCTAATTCAATTGATAGCCACACCCTTTCGTCGATGGAAATTAAAAAGGCTTTCATCCGTACTTTCCAGTACGCATAATTTGTTCCATCAAAGAAAGGGGGTCGATTGATGTTTCCACCTTCAACCATTGTTTACAACCCTATTCCCGCTCCGATACCACTTGTTGGGTTATATGTAATATAGATCTAAATAGGGGAAAAAACACCTAGAGGGGGGCAGGCCGGGCAGTGGCGGGGCTGTGCGCGGTGCACGGTGGACCGGGGCGCGCCACGTGGCGGCCCCGGGTTGGACGGCGCAGGTGCGCGCGGTGCACCCGCGGGCGCCCGCCTGCGGCCGTACGCGCACGTGGGCGGCGCGTTGACTGACCGGCACCCGTGTCGGGTGGCGGCGCCGCCCCACGTGGCGTCACGCCAGTGGCGGGCGCCGCACGCGTGCTGACCCAGGGAGGGGGGCACGTGGCGCTTCCCTGCTGGGCCCGCACGGCTGCCGCCTGTTTGGCGGACACGTGTCGGGCCCTGGGGGCGGGTCGGACGGGCGAAGGGTGCGGCCGATCCGCTGTGCGAGCGGGGCTTGTGTGAGGTCCCGGAATCCCCCGCGCAGGGTTGCTGGTTGTTGGGCAGCTTTCGGTCGCCGTTGGGGGTGTTGGTGCGCGTGTTGGGGGCCCAGAAATGGATTTGTGATGCAATTTGGGATTTGCTTGCATCACTGGAGGCCTGTGTGGGTTGCGCGCATTTTGGACACAAGTGGTGGACTTCGGACTTAAATTGAGACCCCGTGGGATGTTGGAGGACCCGTCGGGTGTTTAGAAGTGATTTCGCGCGAATCAGATGTCAAAATTAGACTCCGGGTGAAGTCCGGATAAAAGTTTACCTCTCCGGTCGCCTTCGGGAATTTTTAGAGTTGGAATTGAGCAAATCGGACTTTAAAAATGGACCCGGCGCGAAAATCGGATCGAGCGGGCATTCGGCAAATTTTCGGGTGAGAATTTGGAGAAATGGACATCGTTTTTGGATTCAGCGCGCGAAATCGCTAAGAATGGACTATTTACTTGTTTGTTTTGGAGCCCGGATATTTTACACGTTTTTCGAGGCGGCGCGGCACGTTTCCCGAGGCGAGGCGACAGCGCGGATCCCGAGGAGGCTCAAGGCGCGCAGCTGGCGCGCGTTGGGAACGCGCGCCTGCGCGTGTCAGCGCAGGGGCCGCCATGTGGCGGCCCCCCGTTGGCGCCCGCGCGGGAGCACGTGGGCGCGCCCGTGTCACGCGCCCGTGTCCCGCGCCTGCGGGCGGCAGCGTGTCACGCGCCCGTGTGGCGCGTGAGCTGCGCGCCCGCGTGGCGTGCGGGGATACGGCCACGTGGCCGCGCGCCTCCTTGCCTGGGCCTGGTGCACCCGGGCGGGTGCGGTGGACCGGCCGGTGCACCATGGACCGGTGCACCGTGGACCCGCCTCTCTCCCTTTCTCTTCTTCTTCTCCTTCTTCCTCCCCGCAAGCGACCTCTTTTCCTTCTTCGTTTTCTTCTCCAACCGAGCGACGGGGAGAGTGAGGGAGGAGAGTGTGGGAGATGGCGTTTCGCATCGCGGGCCTCGTGGAGCGCGCGAGGCTTCCGATGGGGGCGTTGCGGCGGCGGCGGCGCAGTCAGGTAGGTCCCGTGTGTTGGTTTTACTGTATTTTTGTACAGTTTTGGGGCGATCTTTTAGACTGTAACTGACCTTCTTGCTCCTTTCTGTGTTGGGCACCGTGCACCGTTTTGCGTGCGGACTCCGGCACCGTGCTCCGTTTTGCGTGTGGACTCCGGCACCGTGCATCGTTTTGGGTGCGGACTCCGGCGACATGCACCGTTTTGCGTGCGGACTCCGTTTCGCGTGCGGATCCTGGCACCGTGCACCGTTTTGCGTGCGGACTCCGGCACCGTGCACCGTTTTGCGTGCGGACTCCGTTTTGCGTGCGGATTCCGGCACCGTGCACCATTTTGCGTGCGGACTCCGGCGCCGTGCACCGTTTCTCGTGCAGACTCCGTTTTTGGTGCGGACTCCGGCAGCGTGCTCCGTTTTGCGTGCGGACTCCGGCGGCGTGCTCCGTTTTGCGTGCGGACTCCGACGGCGTGCCCCGTTTTGCGTGCTGATCGCATGGAGGCCAATTGCAAGTGTCTACGAGCAATTGGTGGCAAATCGAGGTGGGTGGCCTTATCTCCATGTTTTATGGAATGTACATTAATTCTATTGATGTAGGACTATGCATGATAGTTTATTTCCTTGTGTAGCATGCTAGATTGTTGGAATGGCTATCCCTTTATTATCTGTTAATGTAGTTATCTTGGAACTTGACCTAGCACCCCCGTCATATGTTGTATGTGCAACCAGACTAGTAGAAAACCCTCACTTGGGCTAGGGTTATTTATGCTTAGACATCCACACTGTTCGTTCATCCCTGACATAGTGTTTTCTCGCCCGGGTAGTGGCCCGAGAGGTCGGGACTTGCTTTTAGTGTGGGATGCTTTTACACTCTTGCCTGGGAGCAGAGTGGAGTCTGGTAATTGTACTGGGTTGCTTATCTGTGCCGGGAGCCGTTTGGGTAAACGGTAGTCCCGGGAGGTCTTGTTTCCCTGTTGTGCCGTCGTGGAGGGAGCCGACGCGCAGACGGCAGTCCCGGGCCGTCGAGTATCTTCTGGTCCGTCTTGTTGGGAACCGTTGGGGTTGGCGGTGGTCCCAGGTCGTTGAGTGTTGTCCGACCTGTTTTGTTATCCTGAGTTATGGGTCGTTCCTGGCTGTGGAGTATCTCCAGCCAGTGAGCCTTGTGCTGCGAGCCGTTGGAGAGGCTAGTGTCACGTGTTTCGAGTTAGCCGAGCAGCTGAGTCGTCGAGAGTGCTCCGACTGTTGTGCGAGGTATTTGGGGATCTTGAGTCCTACCGTTCTGAGAGTGAGCGTGGTTTTTGACTAGCCTGCATATGCCAATGTTTGATACTCTATGCCGCGCCGTTCTACTCAGTTGGAGTCGCGTCCTGAGATGCCGCTGTGGATACGATGGTTGGCCTGTTGAGGCAGTTTTGCGCGAGGGATGAGTTAGTAGGACAGGACGCCCCACGTAAATCCCGTCCTCATGTGGATGTGTGGTAGTGGGCAGGAGCGTTCCTAGTCGACAGGCGCAGGCTTGACTGGACCCTATGAGGCAGTCAGTTCGATTGGGTCTATTGAGCACCTTGGGTGCGAGTGGACTCTTTTAGTTTCATCTGTTCCATTTTTTGGAGTATCTAGATAGAGGCATGGTAGCTGTAGAGTAGCTCCAGCTTTTCTTGTTCAGATTTCGTTGCATTGTTATCTTTGGCCTCTAGTAGACTTGGTGGGCAGACCGTTGGGCTTGTTGACGGCACCCACTGAGAACTACTGTGGGAAGTAGTTCTCACACCCGTCGTGGTGTCTCTTTTTCCCCAGGAATTTCTTCTCCTGTTCCTGTTGCTCCAGTTGCTGATGCTTCTGACCGAGGCGAGGGAGTCGCGAGCTAGTTCCCTAACCGTCGTTGGAGTGTAGCGGTACCCCTTCAGAGGAGAGCTTCAGTAGATTAGTTTACTTTATTTTACAGTTTGAGAGACTGATGTAGTGAGGATACTTTTGTAGTGAGAGCTTGTACACTGATGTACATTATTGGAGATATCTCCCCTTTGAGTTTTTGTATCAGAGGACTTTGTATACGATCGTATTTGGGAGATGGATATTGTATTATTTTCAGTTGTACAGTATTTGGTCTTCAGTTCTTACTAGTTTACTTTCAGCTCTGATATTCGTATCTCCGTAGTTGATTCTTTCTGCAGGTTAGACGCTTCGTCTGTACGGCAGTTTCCGTACAGATGGCGGATCTGTTAGTGAGCCCGGGTCGCAGTTTCGACCCCGGGGCGTGACAGATTAGAGTGGTATCAGAGCCTAGGTTGTAGGTCGTGGTGGACTTAGAAACCCTAGGCTTGTGGTTGGACATTAGAATGACTACGTGAGAGTCGTGACTTATAGCGAGAGTCCTGATTGAGTTTTTACCTCTCCCAAGAGACGGGATGAGAGTTTGGCATGTTTATTCTCCTAATCGATTATGTTGGTTGCAGACAACATAATGCTATGGAATGGATGACATGTCTTAGACTTTCGCTGGATTGGGTCGTATGCTTGTTGTGTCCTGACATTTGTTGTTTTGCAGTGGGTTGCGATACCCCTGAGACATCGTGTTATGAAAAGGACACACCCCGCCCTGGCTGAGTTACCAGGAGGGCATTTTCCCTGGCTGAGTCACCAGGAGGGCATTTTCCCTGGCTGAGTTACCAGGAGGGCATTTTCCCTGGCTGAGTCACCAGGAGGGCATTTTCCCTGGCTGAGTTACCAGGAGGGCGTTTTCCCTGGCTGAGTTACCAGGAGGGCGTTTTCCCTGGCTGAGTTACCAGGAGAGCGTTTTCCCTGGCTGAGTTACCAGGAGGGCGTTTTCCCTGGCTGAGTCACCAGGTGGGCATTTTCCCTGGCTGAGTTACCACGAGGGTATTTTTCCTGGCTGAGTTACCAGGAGGGCATTCTCCCTGGCTGAGTTGCCAGGAGGGCATTTTCCCTGGCTGAGTTACCAGGAGGGTGTTTTTCCCTGGCTGAGTTACCAGGAAGGCATTCTCCCTGGCTGAGTTGCCAGGAGGGCATTTTCCCTGGCTGAGTTACCAGGAGGGTGTTTTTCCCTGGCTGAATTGCCAGGAGGGCATTTTCCCTGGCTGAGTTGCCAGGAGGGCATTTTCCCTGGCTGAGTTGCTAGGAGGGCATTTTCCCTGGCTGAGTTACCAGGAGGGTGTTTTCCCTGGCTGAGTTGCCAGGAGGGCGTTTTTTCCTGGCCGAGTTGCCAGGAGGGCGTTTTTCCCTGGCCGAGTTACCAGGAGGGCGTTTTCCCTGGCCGAGTTACCAGATGGATAATTATCGCTGGCCGAGTTACCAGATGGATAATTATCGCTGGCCGAGTTACCAGATGGATAATTATCGCTGGCCGAGTTACCAGATGGATAATTATCGCTGGCCGAGTTACCAGATGGATAATTATCGCTGGCCGAGTTACCAGATGGATAATTATCGCTGGCCGAGTTACCAGATGGATAATTATAACTGGCCGAGTTACCAGATGGATAATTATCACTGGCCGAGTTACCAGATGGATAATTATCGCTGGCCGAGTTACCAGATGGATAATTATCACTGGCCGAGTTACCAGATGGATAATTATCACTGGCTGAGTTACCAGATGGATACTTTCCACTGGCCGAGCAACCAGATGGATGCATTGCCCCTGGCCGAGTACCAGGTGGGCACATGCCTTGGCCGAGTTACCAGGAGGACATTTTTCCCTGGCCGAATTACCAGGAGGATACTTTCCACTGGCCGAGCAACCAGATGGATGCATTGCCCCTGGCCGAGTACCAGGTGGGCACATGCCCTGGCCGAGTTACCAGGAGGACATTTTTCCCTGGCCGAATTACCAGGAGGATACTTTCCACTGGCCGAGCAACCAGATGGATGCATTGCCCCTGACCGAGTTACCAGGTGGGCACATGCCCTGGCCGAGTTACCAGGAGGACATTTTTCCCTGGCCGAATTACCAGGAGGATACTTTCCACTGGCCGAGCTACCAGAGACGATGCCGCCCAGTGAGGGGCGATGCCGCCCAGTGAGTGGCGATGCCGCCCAATGAGTGGCGATGCCGCCTAGTGAGTGGCGAAGGTTTGGCCTGTTGAGGCGATTTTCACCTCCGGCCGAGTTACCAGGTGGTTATTTTAGTGAGATGAGATGATCTGACAGGACGCCGAGATTTGATGGCGTCGAGTTCGTCCTGATGGACTACCGGGAGCGTCTCCAGCCGCGAGTTGCTTGTTGACATAGCTGTGAGAGTGCTAGGGCATTTGCATTGATGTATGGGCTAGAGATAGTACCCTTAGCTTGTGCTCGTGAGGTTCAGATACCTGATCACGTGTTGCACATAGATGGGAGTTATTGGTCCTGCCCAGTGCAGTTAGGGCCCTGGTTTTTGCCTGTTGATCTTTTGGCCCTTCCTCAGCTCCGGGTTTTCGAGGTAGTATTGGGTATAGGGCTGTGAAGATCTGAGGCCTTGATGCTTGAGTATACCACGCCGTTGATACACGGTGGTGATGCCACGCCGTTGATACACGGTGGTGATGCCACGCCGTTGATACACGGTGGTGATGCCACGCCGTTGATACACGGCAGTGATGCCACACCGTGGATACACGGTGGTGATGCCACACCGTTGATACACTGTGGTGATGCCACGCCGTTGGCGCACGGCAGTGAGGCCACGCCATTGGTACACGGCAGTAATGCCACGCCGTGGGTGCACGGCAGTGATGCCACGTTGTAGGTACACAACGGTGAGAGTCTTTTGGATGTTTCGGACTTTTGACCGCGAGTTGGGCTTCAGCTTTATGATCGCCTTGTGAGCCAGTTTTCAGCCCCGTTCACCGACGGTTTGGTCCTCGTCAGGGTGTTCTTTATGAGTTGAGGGATCGACTTCGACCCGTGGGGTCCGTTGGGGTTATGATAGCATGTTGAGCGACCAACTGTGGCACGAGATTGTGTCTCTTGAGGATCCCTTTTGAGGGTAGCCGGCAGTTGAGTAGTCCACTCGGGTGGTTTTGGATCGGGAAGTGACCGAGTGAAGACCCCAACTTATTGGATTTCCCTTCCTTATTGGACGAGTCCGCAGGTATGCTTCGGGTCGTCTTGTTGAGGGTAGCACCATGTTGTGGTTTGGTGCGTATTACACTTGTGGTTATTTTAGTTTTCCCCCAGCCTTTTTGTGGAGCCCTTGGTTTTTCACGTCTCAGCTCAGTAGTGATGTGATTTTTTTTTCCTCGCCCGTGATTTACTTGCCCCTTTGAGATCTGTGATTACTGGAGTACGAGGGACGCCCGTTGCAATTTCTGGCTCGAGAGATGAGAGAATTGCACATCGGGTAATACCGTACTTGTTGTTGTTGTTGCGGAGTAATCACGAGGAGCGAGTGGGGGAGCTGGAGGCGTATTGTTAGATACCTAGCCGTGGTATTCTTGACTCCTGATGGGCTTGATCTAGTTTCGAGGACGAAACTTTCTTTTAGTGGGGGAGGATGTGAGGTCCCGGAATCCCCCGCGCAGGGTTGCTGGTTGTTGGGCAGCTTTCGGTCGCCGTTGGGGGTGTTGGTGCGCGTGTTGGGGGCCCAGAAATGGATTTGTGATGCAATTTGGGATTTGCTTGCATCACTGGAGGCCTGTGTGGGTTGCGCGCATTTTGGACACAAGTGGTGGACTTCGGGCTTAAATTGAGACCCCGTGGGATGTTGGAGGACCCGTCGGGTGTTTAGAAGTGATTTCGCGCGAATCAGATGTCAAAATTAGACTCCGGGTGAAGTCCGGATAAAAGTTTACCTCTCCGGTCGCCTTCGGGAATTTTTAGAGTTGGAATTGAGCAAATCGGACTTTAAAATGGACCCGGCGCGAAAATCGGATCGAGCGGGCATTCGGCAAATTTTCGGGTGAGAATTTGGAGAAATGGACATCGTTTTTGGATTCAGCGCGCGAAATCGCTAAGAATGGACTATTTACTTGTTTGTTTTGGAGCCCGGATATTTTACACGTTTTTCGAGGCGGCGCGGCACGTTTCCCGAGGCGAGGCGACAGCGCGGATCCCGAGGCGGCTCAAGGCGCGCAGCTGGCGCGCGTTGGGAACGCGCGCCTGCGCGTGTCAGCGCAGGGCCGCCATGTGGCGGCCCGCCGTTGGCGCCCGCGCGGGAGCACGTGGGCGCGCCCGTGTCACGCGCCCGTGTCCCGCGCCTGCGGGCGGCAGCGTGTCACGCGCCCGTGTGGCGCGTGAGCTGCGCGCCCGCGTGGCGTGCGGGGATACGGCCACGTGGCCGCGCGCCTCCTTGCCTGGGCCTGGTGCACCCGGGCGGGTGCGGTGGACCGGCCGGTGCACCGTGGACCGGTGCACCGTGGACCCGCCTCTCTCCCTTTCTCTTCTTCTTCTCCTTCTTCCTCCCCGCAAGCGACCTCTTTTCCTTCTTCGTTTTCTTCTCCAACCGAGCGACGGGGAGAGTGAGGGAGGAGAGTGTGGGAGATGGCGTTTCGCATCGCAGGCCTCGTGGAGCGCGCGAGGCTTCCGATGGGGGCGTTGCGGCGGCGGCGGCGCAGTCAGGTAGGTCCCGTGTGTTGGTTTTACTGTATTTTTGTACAGTTTTGGGGCGATCTTTTAGACTGTAACTGACCTTCTTGCTCCTTTCTGTGTTGGGCACCGTGCACCGTTTTGCGTGCGGACTCCGGCACCGTGCTCCGTTTTGCGTGCGGACTCCGGCACCGTGCATCGTTTTGCGTGCGGACTCCGGCGACGTGCACCGTTTTGCGTGCGGACTCCGTTTCGCGTGCGGATCCTGGCACCGTGCATCGTTTTGCGTGCGGACTCCGGCACCGTGCACCGTTTTGCGTGCGGACTCCGTTTTGCGTGCGGATTCCGGCACCGTGCACCATTTTGCGTGCGGACTCCGGCGCCGTGCACCGTTTCTCGTGCAGACTCCGTTTTTGGTGCGGACTCCGGCAGCGTGCTCCGTTTTGCGTGCGGACTCCGGCGGCGTGCTCCGTTTTGCGTGCGGACTCCGACGGCGTGCCCCGTTTTGCGTGCGGATCGCATGGAGGCCAATTGCAAGTGTCTACGAGCAATTGGTGGCAAATCGAGGTGGGTGGCCTTATCTCCATGTTTTATGGAATGTACATTAATTCTATTGATGTAGGACTATGCATGATAGTTATTTCCTTGTGTAGCATGCTAGATTGTTGGAATGGCTATCCCTTTATTATCTGTTAATGTAGTTATCTTGGAACTTGACCTAGCACCCCCGTCATATGTTGTATGTGCAACCAGACTAGTAGAAAACCCTCACTTGGGCTAGGGTTATTTATGCTTAGACATCCACACTGTTCGTTCATCCCTGACATAGTGTTTCTCGCCCGGGTAGTGGCCCGAGAGGTCGGGACTTGCTTTTAGTGTGGGATGCTTTTACACTCTTGCCTGGGAGCAGAGTGGAGTCTGGTAATTGTACTGGGTTGGTTATCTGTGCCGGGAGCCGTTTGGGTAAACGGTAGTCCCGGGAGGTCTTGTTTCCCTGTTGTGCCGTCGTGGAGGGAGCCGACGCGCAGACGGGAGTCCCGGGCCGTCGAGTATCTTCTGGTCCGTCTTGTTGGGAACCGTTGGGGTTGGGCGGTGGTCCCAGGTCGTTGAGTGTTGTCCGACCTGTTTTGTTACCCTGAGTTATGGGTCGTTCCTGGCTGTGGAGTATCTCCAGCCAGTGAGCCTTGTGCTGCGAGCCGTTGGAGAGGCTAGTGTCACGTGTTTCGAGTTAGCCGAGCAGCTGAGTCGTCGAGAGTGCTCCGACTGTTGTGCGAGGTATTTGGGGATCTTGAGTCCTACCGTTCTGAGAGTGAGCGTGGTTTTTGACTAGCCTGCATATGCCAATGTTTGATACTCTATGCCGCGCCGTTCTACTCAGTTGGAGTCGCGTCCTGAGATGCCGCTGTGGATACGATGGTTGGCCTGTTGAGGCAGTTTTGCGCGAGGGATGAGTTAGTAGGACAGGACGCCCCACGTAAATCCCGTCCTCATGTGGATGTGTGGTAGTGGGCAGGAGCGTTCCTAGTCGACAGGCGCAGGCTTGACTGGACCCTATGAGGCAGTCAGTTCGATTGGGTCTATTGAGCACGTTGGGTGCGAGTGGACTCTTTTAGTTTCATCTGTTCCATTTTTTGGAGTATCTAGATAGAGGCATGGTAGCTGTAGAGTAGCTCCAGCTTTTCTTGTTCAGATTTCGTTGCATTGTTATCTTTGGCCTCTAGTAGACTTGGTGGGCAGACCGTTGGGCTTGTTGACGGCACCCACTGAGAACTACTGTGGGAAGTAGTTCTCACACCCGTCGTGGTGTCTCTTTTTCCCCAGGAATTTCTTCTCCTGTTCCTGTTGCTCCAGTTGCTGATCCTTCTGACCGAGGCGAGGGAGTCGCGAGCTAGTTCCCTAACCGTCGTTGGAGTGTAGCGGTACCCCTTCAGAGGAGAGCTTCAGTAGATTAGTTTACTTTATTTTACAGTTTGAGAGACTGATGTAGTGAGGATACTTTTGTAGTGAGAGCTTGTACACTGATGTACATTATTGGAGATATCTCCCCTTTGAGTTTTTGTATCAGAGGACTTTGTATACGATCGTATTTGGGAGATGGATATTGTATTATTTTCAGTTGTACAGTGTTTGGTCTTCAGTTCTTACTAGTTTACTTTCAGCTCTGATATTCGTATCTCCGTAGTTGATTCTTTCTGCAGGTTAGACGCTTCGTCTGTACGGCAGTTTCCGTACAGATGGCGGATCTGTTAGTGAGCCCGGGTCGCAGTTTCGACCCCGGGGCGTGACAGATTAGAGTGGTATCAGAGCCTAGGTTGTAGGTCGTGGTGGACTTAGAAACCCTAGGCTTGTGGTTGGACATTAGGATGACTACGTGAGAGTCGTGACTTATAGCGAGAGTCCTGATTGAGTTTTTACCTCTCCCAAGAGACGGGATGAGAGTTTGGCATGTTTATTCTCCTAATCGCTATGGAATGGATGACATGTCTTAGACTTTCGCTGGATTGGGTCGTATGCTTGTTGTGTCCTGACATTTGTTGTTTTGCAGTGGGTTGCGATACCCCTGAGACATCGTGTTATGAAAAGGACACACCCCGCCCTGGCTGAGTTACCAGGAGGGCATTTTCCCTGGCTGAGTCACCAGGAGGGCATTTTCCCTGGCTGAGTTACCAGGAGGGCATTTTCCCTGGCTGAGTCACCAGGAGGCATTTTCCCTTGCTGAGTTACCAGGAGGGCATTTTTCCCTGGCTGAGTTACCAGGAGGGCGTTTTCCCTGGCTGAGTTACCAGGAGAGCGTTTTCCCTGGCTGAGTTACCAGGAGGGCGTTTTCCATGGCTGAGTCACCAGGTGGGCATTTTCCCTGGTGAGTTACCAGGAGGGTATTTTTCCTGGCTGAGTTACCAGGAGGGCATTCTCCCTGGTGAGTTGCCAGGAGGGCATTTTCCCTGGCTGAGTTACCAGGAGGGTGTTTTTTCCCTGGATGAGTACCAGGAAGGCATTCTCCCTGGCTGAGTTGCCAGGAGGGCATTTTCCCTGGCTGAGTTACCAGGAGGTGTTTTTTCCCTGGCTGAGTTGCCAGGAGGGCATTTTCCCTGGCTGAGTTGCCAGGAGGGCATTTTCCCTGGCTGAGTTGCTAGGAGGGCATTTTCCCTGGCTGAGTTACCAGGAGGGTGTTTTTCCCTGGCTGAGTTGCCAGGAGGGCGTTTTTTCCTGGCTGAGTTGCCAGGAGGGCGTTTTTCCCTGGCCGAGTTACCAGGAGGGCGTTTTCCCTGGGCCGAGTTACCAGATGGATAATTATCACTGGCCGAGTTACCAGATGGATAATTATCGCTGGCCGAGTTACCAGATGGATAATTATCGCTGGCCGAGTTACCAGATGGATAATTATCGCTGGCCGAGTTACCAGATGGATAATTATCGCTGGCCGAGTTACCAGATGGATAATTATCGCTGGCCGAGTTACCAGATGGATAATTATCGCTGGCCGAGTTACCAGATGGATAATTATCGCTGGCCGAGTTCACCAGATGGATAATTATCGCTGGCCGAGTTACCAGATGGATAATTATCGCTGGCCGAGTTACCAGATGGATAATTACGATGGCCGAGGTTACCAGATGGATAATTATAACTGGCCGAGTTACCAGATGGATAATATCACTGGCCGAGTTACCAGATGGATAATTATCGCTGGCCGAGTTACCAGATGGATCATTATCACTGGCCGAGTTACCAGATGGATAATTATCACTGGCTGAGTTACCAGATGGATACTTTCCACTGGCCGAGCAACCAGATGGATGCATTGCCCCTGGCCGAGTACCAGTGGGCACATGCCCTGGCCGAGTTACCAGGAGGACATTTTTCCCTGGCCGAAATTACCAGGAGGATACTTTCCACTGGCCGAGCTACCAGATGGATGCATTGCCCCTGGCCGGTACCAGGTGGGCACATGCCCTGGCCGAGTTACCAGGAGGACATTTTTCCCTGGCCGAATTACCAGGAGGATAC
>CM055077.1:22467155-22587194 GCA_029204045.2 Tillandsia leiboldiana
AAAGCAATAGCAAATAGTATACGAATGGACTCGAGTCTAGCTACAGGGGCGAATGTTTCATCAAAGTCTATACCTTCTACTTGAGAGTAGCCTTGAGCAACTAATCGTGCTTTGTTCCTGATGATAGTACCATCCTCATTTTTCTTGTTCTTGAAGATCCATTTGGTACCTATCACATTGTGTTGCTTTTGGAGGCTTCGTTAATTCCCAGACTTTGTTTCGCTCAAATTGATGGAGCTCTTCCTGCATTGCTTTAATCCAGTAGTCATCCTGAAGAGCTTCATCTATGTTCTTTGGTTCGATTAAAGATACGTAGCAAGCGAATCCACAAACCAACTGCCTCCGAGTTCTGACTCCTTTTTGTGGATCTCCAATAATATTCGATTCCGGATGATCCTTGGAGATTCGTAACGTTTGTTGAAACGGAGTACTCGGAGATACATGAGATGATTCCTGCACATCAGATAAACTTGAAGAACCATTAGATGCATCATTAATATTGGAAGTATTATTATGAGAAGATGCATTAGCAGGAGAATCATCATCTAGAGAGATATCGAGGGTAGATTTTTCAGATCCAAAGTGAAAAGCTGCATCTACTTTAACATTTATAGATTCTACGATCGTCTTAGATTCAATGTTAAATACTCGATATGCTCTGCTATTCGTAGAATAACCCAAAAAGATCCCTTCATCACTTCGAGAGTCGAACTTTTCAAGATTTTCACGGTCACGTAAAATGTAACATCGACTCCCGAAGACACGAAAATATTTGATGTTGGGTTTTCTACTAAACCACAGCTCATATGGTGTATTTAAAGTTCCTGGGCGCAAGTAAACTCTATTAATGACATAGACAGCGGTGTTCACGGCTTCAGCCCAAAAATGTAGCGGTAAGTTCCGGCTATGAAGCATCACACGCGCCATCTCTTGAACAACCCTGTTCTTGCGCTCAACAACACCATTCTGCTGAGGTGTATAGGGTGCCGAGAATTCATGTTTAATGCCATTTGAAGTGCAAAAATCAATGAATTTTGAATTTATGAATTCTCCACCTCTATCACTTCTAACACGAATGATCTTTTCATTCTTTTCAATCATAATACGATGGCAAATCCATGAAAAGAGTCAAACGTATCAGCTTTCTCTTTTAAAAATGCTACCCAAGAAAACCGAGAGAAATCATCAACCAATAAAAAAATGTACCATTTACCTACCAAAGATGGTTGACGGGTCGGCCAAAAGAAAAAGAAGAAAAGAAAGTAGTATACATAAACTACACAAGATTTAATCGAAGAACGATTAAAGACAAGGAGGGGTTTCACCTTTGCATACCCAAACCTTTTGAGTTTTGGAGTATGTTGGCAATGGTTAAGAAGTTTTCCTTGATGAAGACGTCTTGCAAGATTGGTCTTTTTCTTTTGTCATCGTCTTGTTTGAAGTACTACCAATGTCCTTTTCTTTAGGAAAATCCTTCTTTGAATTCCATGGAGTGAACTTATTGGTAGCAGTTGCAAGATGTGGTTGATTTGATCTTTGAGCTCCAATCTTGCAATTTCTTCCAATGTGCCCTGCAGAATTACAACGAAAACATACCTTTGTGCTTGACGATTCTGAAGAGGATGAAGTAGGTTTGTTGTCGTTAGTTGTCATGATTTCCGGTGTCGGAGGAGGAGATACCGACTGAGGCACAAAGACTGTCCCAACCGAACTAAAATTGTCTTCAGTTCGATTGTATCCGAGGCCGAACTTGTTTGTTTGACCAAGACCAAGAAGTTTATCCAACTTACTCCTTCCTAAAGAAAATTGCTGTAAGTCATCCTTGAGTTGGCAAATGGTCTCTGTCATTTCCAATTTTTCCCTTCGGGCCTCGCCGTAGAGCTTCAAGAAATAGTTCGCTTTGTTCACCATATCTATATAGTTCTTCTCGAGTTGCTCATTGGACTCTTGAAGGGAAACATTTTCTTTTATCAGTTTATCCCTTTCCACTTCAAGATCGGTCGAGAGAGAAGTTACCCTTTTTACTTCTTCTTCGAGATCCTGCAATCTCCCTCTCAACCCCTTGTTTTGCTTAGCCGGTTTCTTTAAATCCCGTAAAGATCTGTGATAGGCTAGAGCAAATTCTTCACCTTCCGAATCATCCAATTCGTTGTCCGTTGCATTCTTTTCAACAGTGGAGTTGGACATCGACTCGGATGTACTTGCCATAAAGCACATGAAGGGTGAAGATACGGACGCGTGGAATGCGGCGGAGCTCTTTTCTTCATCACTCGAAGACGACTCATTTGACGTTGAGTTGTCATCCCAAGTGACGACCTGCATCGCCTTCTTCTTTGCCGGATACTTGTTAGGACACTCTGTTGCAATGTGGCCGTAGCCTCGACATTTGAAGCATTGAAGTTGTCCTTCTGAACTTTTCTTATCCTTTGAGAAGTTCTCTTGCTTTCTTGACTTGTAACTTGAAGTACCCTTGCCTTTGTTCGACTTTCCGAAGGATGGAGATTTGCTTGAATTACCCCTCCGAAAGTTGCAGCGAAACTTCCTTGTCAAAAGAGCGAGCTGCTTCTCAAATTCCTCCATAGAAAGGTTCTCGTCATCGTCTGAGGAGGATGTATCCGCGTCTTCTTCCTTAGTTGTTTTCAACGCATAACCTGAAGACTTAGAAGTGGATGCCTTTCCAGAAGAATTGTTAGTAGTAAATGTCATTTCATAAGTTTGTAATGAACCAACTAATTCTTCTACACGTATTTCGTCCGGGTGTTTAATAGTTTCAATGGCAGTAACCTTTGGGCGAAATCGTTCAGGAAGAGTTCTTAAGATCTTTCTTACAATCTTAAATTCTGGAATCTTCTCTCCCAGATTAGCACATGAGTTTACGATGTCTTGCAATCGTGTATAGTAGTCCGTGAAAGATTCATTTTCTGCCATTAAGATAGAGTCAAACTTGCTCGTAAGCATTTGCAGTTTCTGAATCTTCACGAGGTTAGTTCCCTCATGTGTAACCTGAAGAATATCCCAGATTTCTTTCGCAGTCTCACATGCCGAGACGCGAGAGAATTCAGTTTGAGATAAGGCATTAAAGATAGCATTAATTCCCTTGCCATTGTAAGAAGATGAATCTAACTCTTCCTTGGTCCATTTCGACCTAGGTTTTAAGGTGCGAACATCACCAATAAGTTCAGTTGGATTAGACCATCCTAATTCAATTGATTGCCACACCCGTTCGTCGATGGAAATTAAAAAGGCTTTCATCCGTACTTTCCAGTACGCATAATTTGTTCCATCGAAGAACGGGGGTCGGTTGATGTTTCCACCTTCAACCATTGTTTACAACCCTATTCCCGCTCTGATACCACTTGTTGGGTTATATCTAATACGGATCTAAATAGGGGAAAAAACACCTAGAGGGGGGTGAATAGGTGTAAACGTATAAACACTCAAAAATCGTTGCGATAAAAACCCAATGCGGAAATAAAAAATAATACGCAAGATTTTTACGTGGAAAACTCCATCACCGGAGTAAAAAACCACGGGACCGATAACACGGCAGAAATCCACTAGAATTAAAACACGTACAATGTGATTTACCGTACACAATTACGACTCAACCTTTTCCATACGCTCCTAGAGGATCTTCTCCGCTCGCTCCGCGACGCTTCTCGAATCCACGATCTGCGCCCAACGCCGAATCCACGGCGTCCAACGTCGAATCCACGACGTCCGACCGAATCCACGGTCTTCACCCAATAGCACCCTTCGAATCCACGAACGTGCCTCGCTCCGAATCCACGAGAGCGGTTGAACCTTGAATCCACAAGGACACGCGAATCCACGCGCCGATTTTTGGGGTAAATCATTGTTTTTGGGTGGTGATGATCCGCCGAATACTTAGATCAAAGATAGATCGGAAATACCATCTAAGTATTCATTAGTTTGATTCAACTCAAGATGTGAGTATGAAAACCTAGAATCAAACTAATCAATATAGATGAAGAAACATAGAGTATTCTCTAATGATTTCCTTTCTTCTCTATATGTGGATCTAGAGGCGTATATATGAAAATGACGGCTATTTTTATTTTCGGCCTCTTTTTGGATTAACCCTAGAAGAAGAGTCATAGGGTCTATTTATAGGTTAGAAACCCTAGGAAGGAGATAAGAATCAAAAACCTAACATTTCTGGAGATTTTACGGACGGCGATCCGGATCGGATTAACTGTGATCCGGATCGTCGTAACGAGTCAGGTAATTCCAGAAAAACGAAGGTTCGGGATCCGGATCGAAGTGCTTGATCCGGATCGTTCATACAGTTCACCAAACATCAACGTTCGGGATCCGGATTGCGAAGCCTGATCCGGATCGTTCAAGGAAGATGGTAAACTCAGTGTTCGGGATCCGGATCAAGAGAGGCTACGATCCGGATTGAACTGGTGTATGAACGAACCACCTTCGGGATCCGGATCGAACAACCTGATCCGGATCCTGAACATGTCCCAAGTCCAGTTTTTGATTTTTATGCAATGAAAGATTCTTCCAAGTGTTTCTAAACTACAAGAAGTATTCGGATCACACAAAACCTTAGGTTAAACATACCTGATCCTTTTGAATTCTTCTTTCTTGAGATTGAGTTAAACGATCCAACTTTCTTCACCTTCAATCTTCAAGACTTGAGACTTTCACGAAACTACGCCAACTCAAATTCCGTAACACGGCGCACGCGGCTGGGTCCACGGAACGGGTGGTTTGCGACCGGGGTGCACGGCTGGAAGCGTGGACCGGCCGGTGTCCACGTGGCAGCGCGCGATTGGGCGGCCCACGCGCGCTCGGTCCACGGGCACGCGCGGAGAGTCGTGGACCGGGGGGCGCGCCACGTGGCAATCCCTCATTGGCGGGTCCACGGGCGTGCAGTTCACGCAGTGCGCGGGAGCAGGAGCGGGGCAGGTGGCCGTACCGCGGGCAGGTACGGGCGACGTGGGCAGCGCCACGTGGCGCCCGCTGAGTCGCGGGCGCCACCCACCGCGTTGACGCGGGCTGGGGCACGTGGCGCTCTCTGCGGCAGCTTGCACGGCTGCCGCCTGTTCGGGCGACACGTGTCGGGCCCCGAGGTGGGTCGGACGAAGTCGGGATCCCGTCCGACGGCGCGGTTGGGCTGGGCCGCACTGTGCGCGCCCGAAAGTCCCGGGCCGGGCCACACTGTGCGCGCCCGAAAACCGCGCGGGCCGGGTCGGGCCGCACTGTGCGCGCCCGGAACTTGGGACAAATCCGGGATTCTGGCATTTGTTTCCCTCAGCCTATAAATAGGCAACCCGAGCTGCTTCTTTGGGTTTTTTTCACCCATTTCTAAGCCCCATCTCCCCGAGCTCCTTTCTTATGATTTCTTCATCTTCGAGTTCTTGATCATCCTGCAGAGTTTTGAGATTTTTAGGAGCACGCATCCCGAGGTTCCTGATTTTACGGTGCGGTGCGACGTTGCTTCGTTGGTGCTCTTCTTCGTCGCTGATCGGTGTGAAAATTCCCCTGGGCTACCCCGACCTTCTTTTTTAGCGATTCTTGTGCCGACTTACTCCTAAGAGGTAGGAATTCGTCTTCCGTATTGATCGCTCATTTCGGTTTCGATTCTGTGGCACGGATCCCGAGGTCCTTTCATGACCATTTTTCTGTGTGGATTTATGGACAGCATCGAGGTGTTTTGGCCGTATCTTTGCGCACGAGCGTCATACGGAAACGAGCTTATACAACTTTTTCATCTACTGATCGCAAGGAACGCGCTCGTATTTTTCGAGGATTTTTCCGAGATTTTTATCAGAGGTGAAGATTACTGTTTCGCTGTGTACAGTGCTACAGTCTTTTTGTGCTGAAATCTTTTGAGTGTACCACTTTGCCGAATTAATATCTTGACTTACCGAACTCAGATTTGGGCATGCAAGTAGCCGTTTCGAAGGTATCGACGCGAGGATCGCTGTGATATTTTTCTGGGAATTTTCTGGGCATTTTCAGCAGGTGAAAATTAAGCATCTTTGGGACTGTTGTTGTATGTGATTGTGAGAGCAGTTTTTGGAATGTATGTGTAATGGTGGACTTGGTATTGTGCCCAGGAGAGTTACGGGTGTTGCTGGACTCATTGGAGTAGGAGATTTGGATTATCTGGTATTTTCAGCTGTTGGGATTTGGACAGTCAGCTTTTCAGGTGGGTGGTTGTTGTATCCCTCTCTTTTGGTATGCTCACTAGGAATATCAGAATAACCCAATGTTAGAAAACGTTGAACAAATATTGATAACCTTGCATGCAAAAAGGGACCACTTAATTGATAGCCTATCCATGTGATTGAGACAAAGGTATTGGAACATGATCATTATGCCATAATCACTCCTGTTAAAGTACTTAATTATCTGGAACAGCATGATCAGTTGTATGTTACTACTTAGTAATTATGTAAAAAGGGGATCATCACTTTGAGACATTGGTGTTGGAGCTCATTGCTTTATCATACTATTATTGTGAATAGATTAGTATATTGGGACATTACGATTTATTATATGTGAGCACACTGGTGGACGCTTTTCCTTCTATTCTAGATGAGGACATTTGCATGCTTGTATGGACATCTAGATAGGCCACTGTTTACTGCTACACTATCATTGGGATTTGACTTAGGAGAAACCATGTTGGCACCTCTTCTCCTTTCATTGCGTTACTTGTGGCATTGCTCGGGTTGAGCAGGGTTGTAGGATAGTGTAGCCGGGTTTGTTGAGTGGGTATGTCATACCAGATTGGGGGTTTTGGGTTATTGCGGTAACCGCGGACATTGGGCGGTTGACCGGATGTTTACTTATGCATCAGATTGGGGATAGGATTCCTTTAGTGGACGGAGTTTCCACTTATTGAGCTGCATTAGATTGGGGGAGCGAGTATCTTTAGTGGAGGGGTTTTTCTCACTTCGACCATTGTCATGATCCAGTCCTGCTATATTGAGATACTGATGACAGAGATACTTGTGATACTGATGACAGGGTTACTTTACTCGTGTGGGTCGCTCCCCTCGAGTGCCACTCCGGAGTGTGCGACCGGACGGATCGATGCCAGTCTGCTACTTACTGTTTTATGCGATCGGACGGTTCGATGCCGATCTGTTACTTACTTTGGGATGCGACCGTACCGGTCCGAAGTCGGTCTGCATCCCGCGATTGAGTTCTGGAGTTCGACAGCAGAGTAGGCAGTACCAGTGATTACTGGTCTATCGATTGGGTTTATTCAGGCAGGCGTTCATGTACTGATGCATATAGTTAGCTATTCTTTTAGCTCGACATTTTAGAGGCATACTTGTGGTAGCATTTCCATATGTAGTTATCTTTATAGCTTACCACCTTTTCTCCCATTTTGCCTCTGGTAGACCTAGTGGGCGTGTCATAGTTGAGGTTTTACCCACTAGGGGAGGCTACTGTTTTTATAGTAGTTCTCACCCCCCATCGTCTTTTCTTTGTTTTTCCCCCTTTGTTTTGCAGAGTCCTCTGCGGGAGTTGCTGGACCGTCAGCAGCGGATCGAGGTAAGAGGATAGCGGACTAGATAGAGAGTCCACCCGACAGTTGCTAGCTGGAGTTTTGGTGTACCCTATTTTCTCAGACAGTTTTATTGTATTTTATTTTGGGTCTGGCTTTAGCCAGTTAGTTGTATATTTGTGGTGAGCTGGGAGAGATATCTGTATTTATTTTTACAGTTGTTCTTTATTTATTTCCAGCTTTTGTCTGAGATATAATAGTTTTAGTTCAGCTCTGATTTTATGCTCCTTTATCATTATCTCTTATATCTGAGCAGGTTACCGACGCTTCGTGTACGCGGGAAATACCGTGTGCACGGCGGATCTGTAGACGGGCCCGGGTTCTGGTTTACACCCGGGGCGTGACAGATTAGGTGGTATCAGAGCTTAGGGATAGGTCAGTTGGGACTTAGGAAACCCTAGGCTTTTGAGCAGACCCTAGGATGATAGGGCGTGAGTGGCGTGATATTTCGCGAAAGTCAGTGATTTATTTTGTTGACTCTTCCTGTGAGTGAAGAGGGATCGACATGTTATATTTCTATTGAAGAATTATGTTGGCTGCAGACAACATAAAGTTATAGAAATAGAGGAATGTCTTTTGACTTTCGCTAG
Organism: Tillandsia leiboldiana; assembly: GCA_029204045.2. Classification (NCBI taxonomy): domain Eukaryota; kingdom Viridiplantae; phylum Streptophyta; class Magnoliopsida; order Poales; family Bromeliaceae; genus Tillandsia; species Tillandsia leiboldiana. Next base: position 22,475,304 of record CM055077.1, read on the forward strand.
ATTGGGTCGTGTGGAGTTCGGTTGCTGATGTTTGGTTTCTTGTGGCAGGATGCCTCCCCGTCGCCAGATCCCTACCCGGGGCATTCCTATACCCCCGGATGAGCCGGAGCAGTCCAGACCCTCTGAGCTTAGTGAGTTGAGGGCCATGGTGGCCCAGTTGGCTGAGGGTCAGCGCCGACAGGAGCAGAGGATGGACCAGTTCCTTGCCCAGGGAGAGGCACCACTCCCGGCTGTTTCTGAGGCCCCTGTGCCTCCAGTTGTACCTTCTGTGCCGTCGGCACCATCATCTAGTAGTGGGGCTCCAGGAGCTATCCAGCCTTTGACTGCGGAGGAGGAGCAGGATATCTCGGACAAACTCACCAAGTTCTGTCAGCGAGGACCGCCTAGATTTTCAGGGCGAGATGCACAGCCCTGGGAGATTGGGATGTGGCTTTCTGCGATGGAGAAGCTTTTCAGGGACTTCTTCATCAACCCGAGGTACCGAGTGCACATGGCGGTGCACTGTTTGGATGGTGATGCAGATGCTTGGTGGCGTCGGGTAGAGCCACTAGAGTTCCAGATTACTCGACAGCTACCGTGGGCTGAGTTTCGAAGGATGATATTGGATACCTACTTTTCGACCAGCGTGAAGAGGAAATTAGAGGATGATTTGAAGAACCTTCAGCAGGGCGACCGACCGGTTCAGGCTTATTTTCAGGAGTTCATGCAGTTGCTCAACTGCGTGCCTTTCGTCGCTCGTGATGGTCCCCACCAGGTGGAGTTGTTCGAGGCAGGCCTCCGTACCGAGATTTACACCTTAGTGCATGCCCAGAGGCTCCGGACCCTCGAGGAGGCCGCGGAGCATGCTCAGTGGGTTGAGAGAGGAGATCACGTGGTAACCAGACGGGGGGGTATGGTCGCGCAGAGCTCCGACAGGAAGCGACCAGCCCCAGATGACGGGGGACAGGCCAGTTCATGGAGACCGCCACGACCGCCGCGGCCCCAGTTTTATGGCCGTGGGCGTTCGGTGGGGCGAGGGGCTGGTGGATCCCAGAGGCCACCACAGCAGCAGCAGCATTAGCAGCAGCAGAGATCGCAGCCGAGGCAGCACAGGTCTCAGCGGCAGTCTCAGAGACCGCAGCAGCAGCCGAGGCAGATCTGGCCGTCAGACAGGTGTGTTTTCTTTAGGGGGCAGCACCCGTCAGATAAATGTGACTTGAGGTGGGGTCGATGTTTTCGGTGCGGACAGCCTGGGCATGTTCGAGCTACATGCCCCTTTTTTTCTTCATCGGCACCTACTTCGGCGTCGGCTCCTCATTCGCCTCAGCAGCGGCCACTAGCTCAGCGGCCTTATGCCCCAGCGAGCAGGCCATCTTCTTCCGATCCCACCGACTTCCGGCCTCCAGCACAGAGCGGGCGAGTATATGCCGCCCAGTTGGCGGACTCCTCAGCGGCCGACCGGGTGGTGGCAGGTATTACCTTACTTTCTGGCATTAGGACTCGTACTTTATTTGACATTGGAGCATCTCATTCTTTTATTAGTTGAGCATTTGCATCCCTTCATGGTATAGAGTTAGAGTCCTTGTTGCATGCATTAGAGGTTCAGATTTCTGATCATGTTTTGCATGTCGAGGAGTATTGTGTGGCTTGCCCAGTACGGTTGGGACCTTGGATTTTGCCGGCAGACTTGCTTGTCTTGCGGCAGCTCCAGGATTTTGACTTGGTGTTAGGGATGGATTGGTTGTCGCGGTATTGTGCCACTATTGACTGCAGAGAGAGAACGGTGACTCTCCGCGAGCTAGGACAGGAGGAGTTTATCTTCAGAGGTTGCCAGAGCACGCTGTTCGCAGCGACTATTTCTTCAGCGAGGACTAGGCGGATGTTGAGCAGAGGTTGCACTGCCTTTTTGGTCGCTATTGTGGAGGTGCCTACGACGGCACATGGACTCGAGGATATCCCCATCGTCCGCGAGTTTCCAGATGTGTTTCTCCCCCCCCCCGAGTTGACGACTATGCCGCCGGAGAGGAAGATAGAGTTTGTGATTGACGTGGTCTCGGGAACCACGCCAATCTCGAAGGTACCTTATCGGATGGCGCCTGCCGAGTTGAGAGAGCTGAAGGCGCAACTACAGAATCTGATGGACAAGGGTTTTGTTAGACCCAGCGTGTCACCGTGGGGAGCGCCTGTTCTTTTTGTGAAGAAGAAGGATGGTTCGCTTCGTCTGTGTGTGGATTATAGGGAACTGAACAAAGTGACTATCCGGAACAAGTATCCATTATCGCTGGTCGACGAATTGTTTGACCAGCTACAGGGGGCTTCGGTATTTTCGAAGATTGATCTTCAGTCAGGCTACCACCAGCTGAGGGTGAGGGCCGAGGACATCTCCAAAACGGCATTCAGATCTCGGTATGGGCATTATGAGTTTACGGTGATGCCATTTGGATTGACTAATGCCCCTGCCGCGTTTATGGATTTGATGAACCGGATATTTCAGCCGTTTTTGGATCGGTTTGTTGTGGTATTTATTGAGGATATACTGTTTTACTCCCGGAGTGATGTGGAGCGTGAGGAGCACTTGAGGACAGTGCTACAGCTTCTGCGAGAGAAGAAGCTGCCAAGCTTATGAAGTGCGAATTTTGGCTCCGGGAGGTCGCCTTTTTGAGCCACGTAGTTTTAGCTACGAGAGCGGCGGTTGATCCGGACAAGGTGGATGCTATTCGAGATTGGCCGAGGCCGACGATTATCACCGTGGTGCGGAGTTTTCTTGGGTTGGTTGGCTATTATCGTCGATTGGTAGAAGGCTTTGCGAAGCTTTCCACTCCCCTCACACGTCTGATCAGGATAAGGGCTAAGTTTATTGGAGTGAGACTTGTCCGAGCAGTTTTGAAGAGCTGAAACAGAGATTGATGACCACTCCGATCTTGGCTCTCCCGGTTATGGGAGAAGGGTTTGTGATCTACGGCGACGCCTCTCACAGTGGTCTGGGATGTGTGTTAATGCAGCATGGTAGGGTAATTGCCTATGCTTCACGACAATTAAAGGACTATGAGAAAAATTACCCTACTCATGATCTTGAGTTGGCAGCGTTGTGTTTGCTCTGAAGCAGTGGCGGCATTATTTGTATGGCGAGCACTGCAAAATTTACACTAATCATAAAGGATTGAAGTATCTGTTCACTCAGAAGGAGTTGAACTTCAGGCAACGCCGGTGGTTAGAGTTGTTAAAGGATTATGATTTGAGTATCCTTTATCATCCCGGCAAGGCCAATGTTGTGGCTCACTACTTAACTTGTCAGCAAGTAAAGGCTGAGCATCGTGTACCTGCTGGCAAGTTGCAGAGTCTCCCAATCCCTGAATGGAAATGGGATCATATCACTATAGATTTTGTCACAGGATTGCCGAGAGCACAGACTGGAGCTGATGCGATCTGGGTAGTCGTGGATAGACTCACCAAGTCTGCTCACTTTCTACCGGTGCAGGTGACTTGGCCTTTGGAGCGACTGGCATAGTTATACTTGGCTGAGGAGGTGAGGTTGCACGGTGTACCTGTTTCCATTGTATCAGATAGAGACCCGAGGTTTGTCTCGCATTTCTGGAGGAGTTTACAGACAGCCTTGGGGACGACATCTTGGGACTGCCCTTAGTCGACGGAAGGGTTATGCTGATACCCGACGGCGAGACTTAGAGTTTCAGGTTGGTGATCATGTCTTTTTGAAAGTCTCGCCTTCGCCAGGGTCCAGAGATTTGGAGTTCAGGGAAAGCTTAGTCCCCGGTTTATTGGACCCTTTCAGATACTTGACAGAGTTGGCCCTGTGGCTTACAGAGTTGCCCTACCTCCACGCCTGGTCGGAGTTCATGATGTTTTTCACGTCTCAGCCCTGAGGAGATATGTTTTTGACCCCTCGCACGTGATTGACTTTACTCCTTTGGAGTTCGGTGAGGACTTGGTCTACGAGGAGCGCCCGGTGCGGATACTGGCTCGTGAGGTGAGGGAATTGTGCAACCGGGCCATTCCATATGTGAAGATCCTGTGGAGCAACCACGAGGAGCGAGAGGCTACGTGGGAGCTGGAGACAGAGATGAGAGATACCTACCCCTTTTTGTTCGAGGCTTCGGGTTGAGGTACATCTGTTTTGCTTCTCTTTGTTTCGTGGACGAACTTTTTTTTATGGGGGGAGGATGTAGGACCCCGGAACCTCATGCAGCTTGTTCCCGTGAATCCACTGTGCAAACACCTGTTGATGGTGTATTTGGCCCATAGTGCATCAAAGGGATGCCACAGATGGACCCTGTGAGCTTTTGTTTGCTGTGTTGGCCTTCGGCTACTTTTGCCGAATTTTAGAAAGGGTTTTAGGCCAAATGCAGGTTGGATTTGGATTCAGCGCGGAAAAACGCTTGAAAATGGCTTTTTGTTTGCTAAATTCTGAGTCCGGATGCCCAAAAAGGACTCCCGGAAGTTTTATTGGATTTTTGGTGCATGGGGGAGCCGTGGACCGGCGGAGGTGCCACGTGGCGCCACCCGATTGGTCGGCGCACGCGGCTGGGTCCACGGAACGGGTGGTTTGCGACCGGGGTGCACGGCTGGAAGCGTGGACCGGCCGGTGTCCACGTGGCAGCGCGCGATTGGGCGGCCCACGCGCGCTCGGTCCACGGGCACGCGCGGAGAGTCGTGGACCGGGGGGCGCGCCACGTGGCAATCCCTCATTGGCGGGTCCACGGGCGCGCAGTTCACGCAGTGCGCGGGAGCGGGAGCGGGGCAGGTGGCCGTACCGCGGGCAGGTACGGGCGACGTGGGCAGCGCCACGTGGCGCCCGCTGAGTCGCGGGCGCCACCCACCGCGTTGACGCGGGCTGGGGCACGTGGCGCTCTCTGCGGCAGCTTGCACGGCTGCCGCCTGTTCGGGCGACACGTGGCGGGCCCCGAGGTGGGTCGGACGAAGTCGGGATCCCGTCCGACGGCGCGGTTGGGCTGGGCCGCACTGTGCGCGCCCGAAAGTCCCGGGCCGGGCCACACTGTGCGCGCCCGAAAACCGCGCGGGCCGGGTCGGGCCGCACTGTGCGCGCCCGGAACTTGGGACAAATCCGGGATTCTGGCATTTGTTTCCCTCAGCCTATAAATAGGCAACCCGAGCTGCTTCTTTGGGTTTTTTTCACCCATTTCTAAGCCCCATCTCCCCGAGCTCCTTTCTTATGATTTCTTCATCTTCAAGTTCTTGATCATCCTGCAGAGTTTTCAGATTTTTAGGAGCACGCATCCCGAGGTTCCTGATTTTACGGTGCGGTGCGACGTTGCTTCGTTGGTGCTCTTCTTCGTCGCTGATCGGTGTGAAAATTCCCCTGGGCTACCCCGACCTTCTTTTTTAGCGATTCTTGCGCCGACTTACTCCTAAGAGGTAGGAATTCGTCTTCCGTATTGATCGCTCATTTCGGTTTCGATTCTGTAGCACGGATCCCGAGGTCCTTTCATGACCATTTTTCTGTGTGGATTTATGGACAGCATCGAGGTGTTTTGGCCGTATCTTTGCGCACGAGCGTCATACGGAAACGAGCTTATACAACTTTTTCATCTACTGATCGCAAGGAACGCGCTCGTATTTTTCGAGGATTTTTCCGAGATTTTTATCAGAGGTGAAGATTACTGTTTCGCTGTGTACAGTGCTACAGTCTTTTTGTGCTGAAATCTTTTGAGTGTACCACTTTGCCGAATTAATATCTTGACTTACCGAACTCAGATTTGGGCATGCAAGTAGCCGTTTCGAAGGTATCGACGCGAGGATCGCTGTGATATTTTTCTGGGAATTTTCTGGGCATTTTCAGCAGATGAAAATTAAGCATCTTTGGGACTGTTGTTGTATGTGATTGTGAGAGCAGTTTTTGGAATGTATGTGTAATGGTGGACTTGGTATTGTGCCCAGGAGAGTTACGGGTGTTGCTGGACTCATTGGAGTAGGAGATTTGGATTATCTGGTATTTTCAGCTGTTGGGATTTGGACAGTCAGCTTTTCAGGTGGGTGGTTGTTGTATCCCTCTCTTTTGGTATGCTCACTAGGAATATCAGAATAACCCAATGTTAGAAAACGTTGAACAAATATTGATAACCTTGCATGCAAAAAGGGACCACTTAATTGATAGCCTATCCATGTGATTGAGACAAAGGTATTGGAACATGATCATTATGCCATAATCACTCCTGTTAAAGTACTTAATTATCTGGAACAGCATGATCAGTTGTATGTTAGTACTTAGTAATTATGTAAAAAGGGGATCATCACTTTGAGACATTGGTGTTGGAGCTCATTGCTTTATCATACTATTATTGTGAATAGATTAGTATATTGGGACATTACGATTTATTATATGTGAGCACACTGGTGGACGCTTTTCCTTCTATTCTAGATGAGGACATTTGCATGCTTGTATGGACATCTAGATAGGCCACTGTTTACTGCTACACTATCATTGGGATTTGACTTAGGAGAAACCATGTTGGCACCTCTTCTCCTTTCATTGCGTTACTTGTGGCATTGCTCGGGTTGAGCAGGGTTGTAGGATAGTGTAGCCGGGTTTGTTGAGTGGGTATGTCATACCAGATTGGGGGTTTTGGGTTATTGCGGCAACCGCGGACATTGGGCGGTTGACCGGATGTTTACTTATGCATCAGATTGGGGATAGGATTCCTTTAGTGGACGGAGTTTTCACTTATTGAGCTGCATTAGATTGGGGGAGCGAGTATCTTTAGTGGAGGGGTTTTTCCCACTTCGACCATTGTCATGATCCAGTCCTGCTATATTGAGATACTGATGACAGAGATACTTGTGATACTGATGACAGGGTTACTTTACTCGTGTGGGTCGCTCCCCTCGAGTGCCACTCCGGAGTGTGCGACCGGACGGATCGATGCCGGTCTGCTACTTACTGTTTTATGCGATCGGACGGTTCGATGCCGATCTGTTACTTACTTTGGGATGCGACCGTACCGGTCCGAAGTCGGTCTGCATCCCGCGATTGAGTTCTGGAGTTCGACAGCAGAGTAGGCAGTACCAGTGATTACTGGTCTATCGATTGGGTTTATTCAGGCAGGCGTTCATGTACTGATGCATATAGTTAGCTATTCTTTTAGCTCGACATTTTAGAGGCATACTTGTGGTAGCATTTCCATATGTAGTTATCTTTATAGCTTACCACCTTTTCTCCCCTTTTGCCTCTGGTAGACCTAGTGGGCGTGTCATAGTTGAGGTTTTACCCACTAGGGGAGGCTACTGTTTTTATAGTAGTTCTCACCCCCCATCGTCTTTTCTTTGTTTTTCCCCCTTTGTTTTGCAGAGTCCTCTGCGGGAGTTGCTGGACCGTCAGCAGCGGATCGAGGTAAGAGGATAGCGGACTAGATAGAGAGTCCACCCGACAGTTGCTAACTGGAGTTTTGGTGTACCCTATTTTCTCAGACAGTTTTATTGTATTTTATTTTGGGTCTGGCTTTAGCCAGTTAGTTGTATATTTGTGGTGAGCTGGGAGAGATATCTGTATTTATTTTTACAGTTGTTCTTTATTTATTTCCAGCTTTTGTCTGAGATATAATAGTTTTAGTTCAGCTCTGATTTTATGCTCCTTTATCATTACCTCTTATATCTGAGCAGGTTACCGACGCTTCGTGTACGCGGGAAATACCGTGTGCACGGCGGATCTGTAGACGGGCCCGGGTTCTGGTTTACACCCGGGGCGTGACAAAAAGTGCCCACCTGGTAGCTCGGCCAGGGGCAATGCATCCATCTGGTAGCTCGGCCAGTGGAAAGTATCCTCCCGGTAACTCGGCCAGGGAAAAGTGTCCTCCTGGGTCTCGCTCCGCTCTGATAGCTTGCCTCCCGCTACTCGGGTACTCATCAGATGCGGGGTGTGTGTCCTCTTCACAACACGATGTCTCAGGGGTATCGTAGTCCACTGCACAATAACAAACGTCAGGACACAACAACCATACGACCCAATCTAGCGAAAGTCTAAGACATGTCATCCATTCCATAGCATCATGTTGTCTGCAGCAAACATAATCGCTTAGGAAAGTAAACATGCCCCAATCACTCATCCCGTCTCTTGGGAGAGGTAAAAAAAAAAACTCAAACAGGACTCTCGCTATAAGTCACGACTCTCACGTAGTCATCCTAATATCCAACCACAAGCCTAGGGTTTCTAAGTCCACCACGACCTACAACCTAGGCTCTGATACCACTCTAATCTATCACGCCCCGGGGTCGAAACTGCGACCCGGCTCACTAACAGATCCGCCATCTGTACGGAAACTGCCGTACAGACGAAGCGTCTAACCTGCAAAAGAATCAACTACAGAAATACAGATATCAGAGCTGAAGGTAAACTACTAAGAACTGAAAACCAAACACTGTACAACTGAAAATAATACAATATCCATCTCCCAAATACGATCGTATACAAAGTCCTCTGATACAAAACTCAAAAGGGAGATATCTCCAATAAAGTACATCGGTGTACAAGCTCTCACTACAAAAATATCCTCACTACATCAGTCTCTCAAACTGTAAAATAAAGTACAACTCTATACCTCACAACAAAGGTCTCTCAACAGAGGAAAAAGAAGTAAACTAATCTACTGAAGCTCTCCTCTGAAGGGGTACCGCTACACTCCAACGACGGGTAGTGAACTAGCTCGCGACTCCCTCGCCTCGGTCAGAAGGATCAGCAACTGGAGCAACAGGAACAGGAGAAGAAGTTCCTGGGGAAAAAGACACCACGACGGGTGTGAGAACTACTTCCCACAGTAGTTCTCAGTGGGTGCCGTCAACAAGCCCAACGGTCTGCCCACTAAGTCTAATAGAGGTAAAAGATAACAGTGCAATGAAAACTGAACAAGAAAAGCTGGAGCTACTCTACAGCTACTATGCCTCTATCTAGACACTCAAAAGTGGAACAGATGAAAGTAAATGAGACCACTCGCACCCAAGGTGCTCAATCGACCCAATCGAACTGACTCGATCATAGGGTCCAGTCAAGCCTGCGCCTGGCGACTAGGAAACGCACCTGCCCACTACCACACATCCACATGAGGACGGGATTTACGTGGGGCGTCCTGTCCGGCTAACTCATCCCTCGCGCACAACTTCCTCAACAGGCCCATCGTTGCCTCCACTGCGGAAACTGCCCCAACAGGCCAACCATCGCATCCACAGCGGCATCTCAGGGGGCACGACTCTAACTGAGGAAAACGGCGCGGCACAGAGTATCAAACCTTGGTATATGCAGGCTAGTCAAAATCCACGCTCACTCTCAGAACGGTAGGACTCAAGATCCCCAAATATCTCGCACAATAGTCGGAGCACTCTCTACGACTCAGCTGATCAGCTCACACAAAACACGAGACACTAGCCTCTCCAACAGCTCGCAGCACAAAGCACACTGACTGGAGGTACTCCACAGCCAGGAACGACCCACAACTCAAGCTGACAATACTGGTCGGACCACACTCAACGACCTGGGATCACCGTTAACCCCAACGGTTCCCAACATCACTGACCGGAAGATACTCGACGGCCCGGGACTGCCGTCTGCGCAACGGCTCCCTCCACGACGGCACAACAGGGAAACAAGACCTCCCGGGACTACCGTTTACCCAAACGGCTCCCGGCACAGGTAAGCAACCCACTACAACTACCAGACTCCACTCTGCTCCCAAACAAGAGTGCAAAAGCATCCCACACTAAAAGCAAGTCCCGACCTCTCGGCCCACTACCCGGGCGAGGATAACACTATGTCCAGGAATGAAAGAACAGTGTGGATGTCTAAGCATAAAATAACCCTAGCCCAAGTGAGGGTTTTCTACTGGTCTGGTTACACATGTAACATATGACGGGGGTGCTAGGTCAAGTTCCAAGATAACTATGTTAACAGATGATAAAAGGAATAACCATTCCAACAATCTAGCATGCTACACAAGGAAATAAACTATCATGCATAGTCCTACATCGATAGAATTAATGTACAGTCCATAAAACTTGGAGATAAGGCCACCCACCTCGATTTGCCACCAATTGCTCGTAGACACTTGCAATTGGCCTCCACGCGATCCGCACGCAAAATGATGTCCACTGCCGGAGTCCGCACGCAAAACGGAGCACGCCGCCGGAGTTCGCACGCAAAACGGAGCGCGATGCCGGAATCCGCACGCCAAACGGAGTCCGCACGCAAAACGGTGCACGGTGCCGGAGTCCGCACGCAAAACGGTGCACGGTGCCGGAGTCCACACGCAAAACGGAGTCCGCATGCAAAACGGTGCACGGTGCCGGAGTCCGCACGCAAAACGGTGCACGGTGCCGGAGTCCGCACGCAAAACGAAGTCCGCACGCAAAACGGTGCACGGTGACGGAGTCCGCATGCAATACGGTGCACGGTGCCCAACACAGAAAAGAGCAAGAGGGTTAATTACAGTCTAAAAGAACGCTCCAAAAACTGTACAAAAATACAGAAAAACCAACACACGGGACCTACCCGATTGCGCCGCCGTCGCCGAAACGCTCCGCCGGGCGACCTCGCACGCAAAACGAGGTCCACGACGCGCCGCCGCACCTCACGCAACCTCCTCCCTCACTCCCTCTCGCTCTCGGGTGCAGAAGAAAGAAAAGAAAGGGAGAAAAATCGCTTGCGGGGGAGGAAGAAGAAGAAGAAAAGAAGGGAGAGAGGGAAGGGTGGTCCATGGCCCACGGTGCACGGTGCACCCGCCGGTCCACCGCACCCATGCGGGTGCACCCGGTCCAGGCAGCGAATGGCGGGGCCACGTGGCCGCGCCTCTGCGCGCCACGCGGCCGCGCAGTCCGCGCGCCACACGGGCGCGTGACACCGCACTGCCCACAGGCTAGGGACACGCGCCCGTGACACGGGCGCACGCCCCCGCGCCCGCGCGGGCACCAACAGGGGTCCGCCACCTGGCGGCCCCCACGTGGCCCGCGCAGGAGGCGCGCCTCCCTGCGCACCTGACGCGCCTGCTGCGCGTACCTCGAGCCCTATGCCGCACCTCGGGATCCGCGCCGCTTCAGGATCCGTGCCACGTCGCCTCGGTTTGCGTGCCGCGTTGTCTCGAAAAACGCACACGCCTACCGGGCTCCAAATCCAACAAATAAATAGTCCATTCTTAGCGATTTCGCGCGCTGAGTCCAAAAACGATATCCGTTTCTCCAAATTCTCGTCCGAAAATTTGCCGAAAGCCCACTCGATCTGATTTTCGCGCCGGGTCCAATTCTGAAGTCCGATTTGCCAAATTCCAACTCTAAAAATTCCCGAAGGCGACCGGAGAGGTAATCTTTTATCCAAACTTCGTCCGGAGTCCAATTTTGACATCTGAATCGCGCGAAACCACTTCTAAACACCCGACGGGTCCTCCAAATACCCACGGGATCTCATTTTAACTCGAAGTCCACCACTTGTGTCCAAATTGCGCGCAAACATCACTGACACACCACGCAGGCCTCCAGTGATTCAACTAAATTCCAAATTGCATCACAAATCCATTTCTCGGGCCCGGCATGCGCACAACCACTCCCAACGGCCACTAAAAGCTGCCAAACAACCAGCGACCCTACGTGGGGGATTCCGGGACCTCACAGGTGGTCCCGGGCCGTCGAGTATCTTCCGGTCAGTGTTGTTGGGAACCGTTTGGATTGACGGTGGTCCCGGGTCGTTGAGTGTCGTCCGACCAGTTTTGTTAGCCCTGAGTTGTGGGTCGATCCCGGCTACAGAGTATCTCCAGCTAGTGTGTTTAGCGTGGCGAGTTGGGTGTTTCGTTTTGGGAGCCGTTTGGGTCGACAGTGGTTCCAGCTGTGGAGTATCTCCAGCCAGTGAGTTTAGTGTCACGAGTTGGTTGAGTTCGCTAGTGTCTCGAGATTCGTGAGAGCTTTGTTTGTTGAGTCGTTGAGAGTACTCCGACCGTCGTACGAGATGTTTGAGGATCTTGAGTCCTTCCGTTCTGAGAGTGAGCATGGATTTTGATTATAGCCTGCAGGAGCCGCTTTGAGCTCGACAGAGATGCGCGGATACTTTCCTCGGTGAGGTCGCACCCCTCGAGTGACGCTCCGGAGCTAGACCTGTTACTGTGCTATCGTGACTTGTCGATGTTGTCCCTCTGGCTGGGCCTTTTTTAGGCAGTCACGGATGCCCTACGTAAGTCCAGTCCTCCGTGGATGTAATGGCAGTAGGTGGGCGCAGGCTTGACTGGACCCTATGTGGCAGTAAGTTCGATTGGGTCGATTGACACCTCAAGTGTGAGTGGTTGCATATCTTTTCATCTGTATCACCCATTGAGCATTTAGATAGAAGCATGGTAGCTGTAGTGTATCTCCAGCTTTTCTTATTCAGTTTTTACTGCACCGTTATCTTATGCCTCTAGTAGACTTAGTGGGCAGACCGTCGGGCTTAGTGGAGGTACCCACTGAGAACTACGTGTTGGTGTAGTTCTCACACCCTCTGTCGGTGACAGTTTTGTAGAGGCTTCTTCTCCAGTTCCTACCGTTATCTTATGCCTCTAGTAGACTTAGTGGGCAGACCGTCGGGCTTGGTGGCGGTACCCACTGAGAACTACGTGTTGGTGTAGTTCTCACACCCTCTGTCAGTGACAGTTTTGCAGAGGCTTCTTCTCCAGTTTCTACCTCAGCTGTTGCTGTTTCTTCTGATCGAGGCAAGGGAGTCGCGAGCTAGGTCCCTACCTGTCTTTGGAGAGTAGTTGCACCCCCTTGTTGGAGATTTATTGTACAGTCAGTTAAATTGTTTATTTTTACTTTGGAGAGACTGATGTTTTGTGAGGATCTGACTTGCACTGTGAGAATGTACATTGATGTATTATTATTTTAGTTTATCTCCTATTTTGGGTTCTTAGATGATGTTACCAGAGGTTGATGTATAATGCTTATTTTGGGGGATGGATAGTGTATCTTTACTTCCAGTTGTACAATGTTTGGATTTTAGTTTTACAGCAGTTCACTTTTTTGCTCTGATATCTGTTTAGCTGTAGTTTTATCCTTACAGGTTGGACGCTTCGCCTATGCAGGGTTTTCCGTATAGGTGGCGGATCTGTTGGCGAGCCCGCGTCGCAGTTTTGACCCCGGGGCATGACACCATAAGCTCTCTCAGCTTTACTGGTGTCATCCAATAAGGTGCCTTCAAAATCGACGCAGTTCTCAGAACCACGTCAATCCTCAACTCAATCCTCCTATTCGGTGACATCATCATCAACTCAAGTGAAACCATATCCGGGAACCTGTGGACAATAGGAGTATCCTGGGTTCCCGGTGCCGCCATAGGCACCTTTAGCACAATCACGCGAAAAATAATAATACACTCTCAGCTCTTCCTCTACATAATCCTTGTCGATGAAATCACCGCTACACAATGTGTACTCTGACAGTCTCTGTAGATGAACTCCCTTGACTTGCTCGCAGAAGGTCACAGTCCTCCCTCATCAGTCCGTCCTCGCATGATACCGCGCCAACTAATCCAACGCACCATGTCCTCATCCTAGAATTGCTATAAAACTTGTTAGTCCGCCGGCGTGATCCATACCTCAACTGCACAGGACACGCTCCACGATCTCCTCCTCATGCACAACCTACTCATGGACCTGCACCTCCAGTGCACGTGGTAACAACCCTACCTTTAGGTCATGCAGGGATGCAAAATGCTCTACTAGTACAGGCATGAGAGCCGTCGGTATCAAACATGCTCTAGCTCAGACGTCTGTAACGAAGATCATACCTAGTACGACGCGGTCCACTATCATGCTGCCATCGCTTTTTTGAGTGAAATTCTAAAAAAAAACTGAGCATGGAAAAAGAAGACTAATCACGGCTAGTTGTGTGTCGAAATAGGAAAATCCCCCAACCCCCCCAGGCGACCTTTAGAGGAAACATACGACCTCGAGAATATAACCACACCTCCTGGGAATCTTTAGAGGTAAGAAATTAACACCTAAAGAATGTACCTTCTAGACGACCAGGTAACCACATATAAAGCGCTCGGTGCTGGTCGTCGTCGCTCCGTCTGTCTCGACGTCGTGACCCTATCTGCCTGGCGGTATATCGGAAGAGCTCCTTCATCCGAAAAAGGTAAAGGTGGTGCCGTCGCTAGTGGTAATACCGTGAGCATTACTCGGGGGCACGCTGCCTGAAGATGTACTGGCTGCCCACAAGAAAAACACTACCCCCGTCTGTGGTCACACTGCGGCGGTGAATGGGGCCCACCGCAGATGGCACACCCATCCTGCTACTGCTGGGACAGCTGTCGAATCTGGTATCGCTGTCGTTCTGAACGACCAGCGCGCCGATGCCGAGGCCGTAATGATCTAGGCAGTCTCCCTCCACTGGCCTGTCCCCCATCCTCAAGAGCAAGGCGCTCCCTCACTAAACTCTGCTCGGGCATCCCAGCCCTCTTAGCAACAACAGCACCGCCCCTCTCGATCCATAGTGCATGCTCAATGGCCTCATCTAGGGTATGAAGTCTTCGGACATGCACCAGTGTGTAGATCTCTGGGCAAAGGCCCCTCTCAAACAAATAGACTCGGTGTGCCTCATCACGGGCAACAAAGGGTATGCAGTTAAGCAACTGCATGGACTCCCGCCGGTACTCCTGAACTGTCTTGTCCCCCTGTAGAAGGTTATTCAAGTCCTCCTCAAGCTTCTGCCTTCCATTGTTCGGAAAGTAAGCCGCGAACAGCATTCGGCGAAACTCTAATTAAGACATCTGACGGGTAATCCGAAACTCAGCGGGCTCCACCCTCCGCTACCACGCATCTGCGTCTCCGTCCAAACAATGCACCGCCATGTAAACCCTCATGCTTTCAGGGATAAAGAAGTCCCTAAAGAGCTTCTCCAGTGCGGCAACCCAAGCCTCCACCTCCCAGGGCTCTGTATCACGACCGGTAAATCTGGGTGGGTCCAAACTGCGGAACTGAAGCAACCACGTAACAACCTGCTCTTCCTCAGCCGGGGTCCAAGGTCGACTCGCTCCTAGAGCTCCACTGCTAGAAAAGGCACTACCGATGAAGGGGGTACCACGGGTGGTGCAGGGATTCCCTAAACAAACTGAGGCGGCCCGCCTCTCAGCGCTAACAACTGATCAATGCACCGCTCCTGCCTGCGACTGCTCTCTGCCAACTGAGCCACCACGGCCCGCAACTCCTGAATCTCACTCAATCGGGCCTGCCCTGGCCCTTCCTGCTCAGGCTCATCGAAAGGTGAAAAGTGCGAATGCGTCGGCACACTGCATCGGGGAGACATCATGCTCGCCAGCGACAAAGCCCACACATCAGGACAACACAAACACTCGACCCAATCCATCGAAAGTCTAGGACATGTCGTCCTTTCTTGAGCATTATGTTGTCTGCAGTCAACATAATCGCTTAAGAGAATAAGTATGCCAATCTCTCATCCCATCCCTTGGGAGAGGTATAAAACTCAATCCGGACTCTCGCTACAAGTCACGACTCTCACGTAGTCATCCTAGGCTCCAACCACAAGCCTAGGGTTTCTAAGTCCACAATGACCTACATCCTAGGCTTTGATACCACTCTAATCTGTCACATCCCGGCGTCGAAACTACGACCCAAGCTCGCCAACAGATCCGCCACCTATACGGAAAACCCCGCATAGGGGAAGCGTCCAACCTGAAAAAGAATAACTACTACCAACTATACAAATATCATAGCTCAAAATAACTGTCAGTAATAAAATCTGAAATCACTGTACAACTGGAAAAAAAAGGATATAATATCCACCTCCCAAGATAATAATACAACACTCTGGTCCACTAAAACAAAATATAAGTAGAAACCTCCTATACAACATCTATGAGTCCAAAAGGAGAGGTAAACTAAAATCATAAATGCATCAGTATATAGTAATACCCATAGTCCAGGTTGGTACATCTATCTCACCAATAAGACAACACTGGTAGGGATCTATCACGCGACTCCTTCACCAGGATCCGTCGAGCCAACCGAAGTAGGGATGGAAAGGAATGCCTCTGCAAAACTGTTACCAACAGAGGGTGTGAGAAATACACCATCACGTAGTTCTCAGTGGGTACCGTCTTCAACCCTACGGTCTGCCCACTAAATCTACTAGAGGCATAAGATAACAGGAATACTATAAATAAGAATAAAATAGCTGGAAAGGAAACTACAGCTATCATGCCTCTATCTACGATGCTCAATGGGCGGGTGAAACAGATGATGATATGCAACCACTCTAACTCGAAGTGCCCAAACCAACCGAACTTTAATGATTGCCAAACGTGCCAATCAAGCATGCTCTCACCTACCACCACTGCCCTATCTGGACAGGGCCTCATAGGGAGTCCAAACGTACCAAAACAACCATCGCATCCGGAGCGGCACTCAGGGGGAGCGACCCCACTGAGGAAAAGAACCGTATAGAATCGAGAACCGGAACTGTAGCACAAGCAGGCTGTAATCCAAAACCACAATCGAACAGATCGCCATCCAAACCAAATAACGAGGAATCCTCATCGGCCCAACATCAAACCCAACCGACCAACAATGCCAGGACCGAGAATTCCGGGAGACTGACGCCTACAACCCCAATCAAACAAGAACAAGTTGCAGGCACAGCCGCCCGTAGCTCTCGTCCCAAAAGGAGGCAGCCCTTGGAACCCAGATCACTCGAAGCCTCGTTGGGGTAAGGAGATTTATATAAAAAGATGACATTTGTTTCTAAAAACCATTTCACTCGATCCCTCTCTGGGTGAGGACAAAAAGTAACTCCTTTTTAGAAAACCATCTTGCTTGAAAGAAAACCCAATTTTAATACCATTTAGTTTATAAAAAAATTAGTCAAAAATGATTTTATTTTCCTAAGTTCAGAAGGACTAGTGCCTTCGCCTTAATCAAACAAGAACAGGTTCCGGCGCCCCTCGAAGCTTGGAAAGAAATATTAGTTTATAAAAATCATGTGTATCCAAAAGTATTTCTGGGTTCAAGGTCCTGCTATCACAAGATCAATACTGTCTCAACTCAATGACAATGAACCCAACAGAAGAAAACCCAACAACCCGGGATCACCGTCATCCCAAACGGCTCCCAACACTAGCACCAAACTAACCTCAACCACCAGACTCCACTCGGCCCCCTGGCACGAGCGCAACATGCATCCTACAATATCCCGACCACTCGGCCCACTACCCGGACGAGGAGAAAACTCTATGTCTTGGGAAAAATAAATATGCAGGGTGTAGGAAGACTAAAGCATAAAAGAACCTAACCCAAGTGGGAGTTTTCTACTAGCCTGGTTAAACATGCAAACATATGACGGGGTGCTAGTCAAGGTTCCATAATTAAAAATACAACATAAACAATACCCAGAATGCTAACTCTAGCATGCATACATCCCGATCAATAAATGGATCCCCAACTATACCATGCATATATCCTGATCATTAAGTAAATCTCCAACTATGCCATGCA
The DNA here is from genome assembly GCA_029204045.2 of Tillandsia leiboldiana. Classification (NCBI taxonomy): domain Eukaryota; kingdom Viridiplantae; phylum Streptophyta; class Magnoliopsida; order Poales; family Bromeliaceae; genus Tillandsia; species Tillandsia leiboldiana. The sequence goes on from CM055077.1 coordinate 22,492,766, forward strand.
TATATCCTGATCAGTAAGTAAATCTCCAACTATGCCATGCATAAATCCTGATCAGTAAATAAGTCACTAACTCTACCTTGTATATATCTCAATCAACATATAACACATATCTATCATGCATGTCCGCTACATGATAGAATTAGAAAGCAGTCCGTCGATTTGGAGGAAAATCCAACCCGCCTGGATGCGCGCGTCGATCCAGAGTCCAAATGAGCTGATATTTAACGTGCGCGATCCTCACGTTCCCACGGTTCCAACAAACCAAAAATCACTAGAAAACTCCTCCCGGTCAGTGAGATACAAGCCAAACACCGCGGTAAGCTCGAATCACTCAAAGCAGTAACATCGCCGCACATCTGACCACAAAATAGGAAATTACCTCCTACGAGATGCCCTCCAAAAATTCCAATAAAAATACGGCTGCAATCCTCGCGAAGTGTAGATAGAAATCGAGTCGTTAAACACCAAATTCCGCCACCCGTAGGCCAAGAAAATGCAAGATCACTCCTCAGCTGTCCAGAAAAGTGTCGCAGAAAAAAGGGGTCTAAAGATGCTGCGGGAGCTCTAATAAAAACTCAAAACGGAGAAGAGCGATGAATACCAACATCGCAGGCCTACCTGTCGTGGAAACGGCACGGCAAAAATCGGCGAAAAACTCCAAGAACTCAGCCCGGGGGAGCCTGCGGACAAAGAGTTGACGGAAACGACCGGTGTCGAAGAAACGTCGAAGCTCACAAGATCGGGTAGGGAAAATATCAAACGATCTCCAAAAATCCTCCAAAACCCCAAGATGCGAAGAAGACTTGAAGAAGAAGCTCTTTGTCAAAATTGGCCCCCAAAATAGATCTCAAAATCCCACAAAAGAAGCCCAAGAGAGGCTATTTATAGCTGAAATCCAAGAAGACCACTATTTCATGTCAAGGGGCAAGATTCGGGCGCCCGAATCCACGTGGCGCTCATCCAGCCGTCCACGCCCAGCGCCCGAATCCACGGGATTGCGCCACGTGTCCCGCTCCCCCCTGCTCCGTGCGCCCGGTGCACGTGCGGCAGCTGGTGCCCGCCAATGGGAGCTCGCCACGTGTCCCACGTGGTCCACGTGCGGTCCACGCGCCGGTCGTCGCGCCAGGTCTACCGGATCCTGTCGGCCAATCAGAAGGCGCCACGTGGCGTCGCCCCACCAGTCACGCCGCGATTGGCGCGGCCCGGCCAATCCCGTGCTGCCACGTGGCCAGCACGTGTTTTCCCTGGTCCCGGTGCACGTGCCTGGGCCGTGGACCGGCCTGCCCGCGCTTGCTGTCGCGCCACCGTGCTCCGCCACCTGCCCGCCGCCGCCAGCACTGCCCGGAACAGTAACATCTTGCCCAAAGTCCGTTTTAGGGCGTCCGGATCCAGAAAAATACAAGTAAATAGCCGATTTTCATCGTTTTCGCGCGCTGAATCCAAATCTGATGTCCGTTTTGCCAAAATTCACTTCTAAAATTCAACGAAGGCAACCAGATAGGTAAAGTTGATCCAATTTTTGCGCTGAATCCAATCCTGAGGTCCGATTTGCGCACAACTATCACACAAAATAAGCCTCCAAAAGTTACTGAATACACTGTAAAAGCTCTACGGAGATCCGGATCATCACAAGCTGGGTAAGAAGAGAGAGAAAGAGAGATAGGGTTTTGTATTTTTTTGTTCTCTTTTATTGTAACAATTGCAGGAAAGTCCTTGCACTCTCTCTCTCTCTATTTAACTACTTTAGTCCTCTCTCAATCCTCTACACATAGAAGTCCTTTGTTGCGAATTTTTTCAATTTTCACGCATAAAATGATAGCTTTTTCACAAATTACTCTGTTTTTAAATTTTATAATAATTTTATTTTAAGTCCTCTGGTTTATAATTTTTTACTCAAATTTTTTTACAATTCGACATATAAAATATCACGTTTTTTACATGAAAACCCATTTTATTAATTCTCTCGACCCTTTTTGCCTCCAAAACAACACTTTATGGCACAAATTGCACGAAAGTCCCTCTCATGACTTGCAGCACTGTCAGATCCCTGAAGTGATGATTTTGGGGGTTTTTTTGAAAATGACCCTCTAAAAATTTGTATTTTTAAAAATGGTCCTACAAAATTTGTATTTACAAAAATGGCTCTATACCTGCCAACTGGGCGCCACGTGTGCGCGCCACGTCAGCGGGGTCTGAGGTGGAATTAGTTGAACACGCAATCTCAACATGCGTGTTTAGACACGCATGTTGAGAATGCGTGTCTACTAAGCCCTATAACCCCCGACCCCGACCCCCGATCTCTCCTTCCTTCCTCATCTCTGCTTGCTCTCTCTCTCTCTCTCTCTCTCTCTCTCTCTCTCCCGTGCATGCCTTTGTTCGCCGCAGCAACTGCCGCTGTCACGCCCCGGGGTCGAAACTGCGACCCGGCTCGCCAACAGATCCGCCACCTATGCCAAACCCGCATAGGCGAAGCGTCCTACCTGCAAGAAAAGTACTACAGCTAAACAGATATCAGAGCTACAAATAAAAATCTGCTGTATAACTAAATCAATCACTGTACAACTGGAAATAATACAACAATGTCCGTCTCCCAAAAATGATAATCATACAGTATCCTCATATACAAACTCAGAACTCAACCGGGAGGTATCTCCAATAAATACATCAGTGTACAGGCTCTCAATACATAACAATCCTCACTACAACAGTCTCTCAAAGGAGGAAAATAAAATAACTAATCTACTGAAGCTCTCCTCTGAAGGGGTACCGCTACACACCAACGACGGGTAGGGAACTAGCTCGCGACTCCCTCGCCTCGGTCAGAAAGATCAGCAACAGGAACAACAGGAACCGGAGTAGAGCCCCTGGGGAAAGACACCACGACGGGTGTGAGAACTACATCCCACAGTAGTTCTCAGTGGGTGCCGCCAACAAGCCCGACGGTCTGCCCACTAAGTCTACTAGAGGCATAAAGTAACAAAAGCAGTGCTGTAAGGAAAGCTGGGAAAAGTAAACTCTACAGCTACTATGTCTCTATCTAGATGCTCAAAGAGTGGGACAGAAAGAACATGATGCCACAACTAACACTCATCTCTGATCACTCAATCTGAACTGACTGCCTCCTCGGGTCCAGTCAAGCCTGCGCCAACCTACTGCCGTTACGTCCCGGAGGAGCGGACTTACGTAGGACGTCCATGACTGCCAACACCAGCACAGCCAGAGGGACAAATGCAACGACAAGTCGCGATAGAAAAGCTCAATCTCACGCCGGTATAACAACCCGGTCTCGCCTACTCCGGAGTGGCACTCGAGGGGAGCGACCCGCTCGAGTAAAAAGTAACCCATCTCAAGTATCTCTGTAAAGTATCTCTGTCAAGCTCAAATGTGGCTCATGCAGGCTATGATCCACGATCACACAGATCGGTAACTCCAAGCTCAAAGCACAACTCAGTCGGAAAAAGAACCTCGACTCGAACAGGAATAGCCCAAAACACTCTCACAGCTATGTCGGAGAACCCTCAACGACTCAATCTGATAAATGCACGACCATGGCTGAGTCGGGAAACCTCCACGACTCGATCTGCCAGAACCCCAAGATCCTCAAAGCTAAGTGGGAGAACCACCTCCACCACTAAATCAGAAAAATAACCTCTAGATCACACTCTACCAACTCATAGCACAAAGTCGCATCCACTGCGAGAAACTGCCTCAACAGGCCAACACCGCATCCACTGCGAACAACTGCCTCCACAGGCCAGCATCGCAACCACTGACACGAGGAAGGGTCCGGGAACCCCGAAAGACTAGAACCTACAATCCAAATCAAACAAGAACAGGCTCTAGGCATAGCCTCTCGTTGTTCTCGTCCCAAGAAGAAGGCAGACCTTAGAACCCAGACCACTCGAATCATCTCGGGTGGTTAATTTACAGGAAAAATGTGACATTTCTTACTGAAGCCATCTGATCTGTAAGAAATCCATATTTAATGATTTTTAGTTCTTTTTAGGAAAACAGTTGAAACCAAGTTTTATATCCAAGCCTCGAAGGGCTAATGCCTTCGTCCAATCAAACAAGAACAGACTCCGGCGACCCTACGATGCTTGGAAGAAACCATTTGGTTGACAAAAATCATATGTGTGTCCAAAAAGGTTCTGGGTTTAAGGTCCTGCTAACACTGATATACCGCTGCCACTAACACAGCGGCGACAGATAAAACAAGAGAATAAAACATCTCGGGACCGCCGTCTACCCAAACAGCTCCCGCTACAGATGAACAACCAACTACATCTACCAGACTCCACTCTGCTCCCAAGCACGAGTGTAACATGCATCCCGCACTAAAAGATAACTCCTGACCACTCGGCCCACTACCCGGGCGAGGAAGAACACTATGTCCAGGAAAGTAGAAGTGTGGATGTCTAAAGCAGAAATAACCCTAGCCCAAGTGAGGGTTTTCTACTAGTCTGGTTACACATGCAACATATGACGGGGTGCTAGGTCAAGTTCCAAGATAACAATAATCAACAGCTTGTAGGGAAGGACAATAAACACATGATCATTTAACAGCATTAGGAACATCAATTCCTATAATCTAGCATGCTATATAGAACACATCTATATCATGCAAGTCCCTACACAGATAGAATTAATGCACAGTCCATAGGTCATGAAGACAAGGCCACCCACCTGAAAATGCTAACAGTCCGGAGTTCCACAGCTGAAAACACCAGAAGCAACAACCTCCACTAATCCTCAACACCAACGGGTTCACAAACATCCGCAAATACTCCTGGGTACAACAAAAGGTCCAAGGTTACACTTTATTCCACAAAATAACCAAGTACAAAATCTGCAGAAGACAGTCCTGAAGATCTGAAATTTCCACCTGCAGAAAGTGCCCTGAAAATTCCGATAAAAATATCACAGCGAGCATCTCGTCGAGACCTTCGAAACGGGTACCTGCACGCCCAAATCCGAGCCCCGTAGGCCAAGTTACAAATTCCACAGTACAGGTGCGCAAACACTCACAACCACACAACTGTAAACTCAAACACAGATAAAAGGGGAATAGTATACCTTCGGGCAAGTCTCAGAAAAATCCCGAAAAAATACAATGATAATCCTTGCGACGAGTAGATCCAAAAAGTGTATAGGCTCGTCTCGATCCGACACTCGGTTGCGGAGATAAAATTCCGGCAAGTGGCCGCTGTCCAAAAACTCCACCAGAAAACAGCGGCTTAGAAATGCCTCGAAAACCGTGCCATAAACTCTGAATCCAGCAAGATGATCAACACGAAAGTCGAAGACGTACCTCTCGTGATTCCAACGCCACAGAAATCGTCCAAAAATACTGAAGGAGTAGCTCTGTAGACCTCTCAGATCAAACTGCGACGATAACGGGCCTCCGATGAAAAATCGCCACACTGCGCTCCGATGCCGAAGTCGTCGACGCCACGGCTTCCAAAAAATCCGGGCCTCTGCCAGAAGATGCGCAAGATGAAGATCTCCAACTTTGCTAAAGGGGCCATGGGCAGGGGAGCTCGGGAAAGGGGGCAAAACTCCCTCACAAGACAGCTATATAAAGGCCCAGCCCGAAAATCCAACTGTTTTGGAATTTTGGCCCAAAACTGAGCGCCCGAATCTTCCGGGCTGCTACAGTAACGGGCCCAGCCCGTTACTGTTCACGCCCGGAAATCCCCCAGGCTGCCACGTAGCCTCCCAAACAGCAAACAGCTGTTTGGGCCAACCGCGCTGCGCCACGCGGCCGAAGCGGGTGCCGACACGTGGCGCCCCCGAGCGGGAAGCGCGGGTCAGCGCGCCCACGTCGCGCCCCACGTGCGCCCACGCGCGCCTGTCGGGCACGCATCCCGAAGCACCTGCTACCAGCTGCGTGGACCGCGCGCTCGTGCACCAGCCAATGCCATCACGCCACGTGGCATGACCACGGTCCACCGTGCACCCCGCCAAGGTCCATGGACCGCGCCTGCTGCGCCGGCCAACCGGAGCTCGCCACGTGGCCCGCGCCCGGTGCACGACTCCCGCGATGGACCGACCGGCCTCTCCTCGGCCCGCCGCCGCGCTCCGCCGTCCGCCGCCGCCGCCGGCGCAACTCCGGCCGCCGGAACAGTAACACCACGCCTCGAAATCCGTGCCGGGTCATCCGAGCTCCGAAAAATACAAGTAAATAGTCCATTTTGAGCGTTTTCGCGCACTGAATCCAAATCCGCTGTCCAATTTGCCAAATTCCACTTCTAAAATTTCTCAAAAATTCCCGGGAAAGCAAACTTGATCCGTTTTTCATGCCGAGTCCAAATCTTGGGTCCAATATGCGCGCAAACACCTCAAACACCCAACATGGGTCTCCAGAAGCCGCAGATCCAACAGTAATCAAAACGTGGGAATTTCCGGGTCCTCACATCCTCCCCCACTAAAAGAAAGTTTCGTCCTCAAAACAAACACGGCTCAAAAGGGAGTTCAAAGCCAAGGGTAAGCATCCAACAACACAGTCTCCAACTCCCCAGCCGCTACTCACTCCCCGTGATTACTCCTCCACATAAAAATAATCAGTACGGCATGGCCCGGTTGCGTAATTCTCTCATCTCACGAGCCAGAATTCGCAACGGGCGCCCCTCGTACCACAAGCACTCGCAGATCTCAAAGGAAACGAGTCCATCACGGGCGAGGAAACCACAAGCCTAACACTCCTGCTGAGACGTGGAAGGACCATCACGAACGCCAACAAAAGGCTGGGGGAAAAGAGAGAACATCCAATGAAGCACGCACCAACACCGCTCCCTGGTGCCAGCTCAACCAGGCGATCCGAGACATACCCATACGGTCATCCAAAGAAAAGAAGCCCTAATCGGCTAGGGTCCTCGCTCAATCACTCTCGGATCCTGACCATCCGCAGGTACTGCTTCACCGCAGTCTACCGTCAAAAGGGACCCTCAGGGACACAACCTCGAGCCTTGTTCCTCAACAATAAATGTTGATCTCAGCCAAACTCAAATAGCATCCACATTGGCCGGAAATCCACCGCCGCTCCTATGGCTAACACAATGTGACCCAAAAAGGTAAGCTTCTAAAGCTAAAACTTGTATCTCAATAACCTGGCATACAGCTTTATCCACACAGCATGGTAACACATCCACTAGTGCTCCCCATGCTCCAAGTCGCTCTGGGAGTAGATCATAATATCCCTGGAGGATCTTGTTACCAAAGCAATCAAGTACAGCTGGAGCACAATTCCTCAAACCAAAAGAGTGGCAGGGCGTTAATCAATCCAATTGGCCTCACTATAACATAATGCCCCTACCGTGTCCTGAACACCATCTTGACGAAATACTCAGCCGTATGATTCCAAAATCTGTACCTGCATCAGTCGTACAACTGCCGGAGTATAACTCCATCAAAAGGTCCAGAATAATACTCGGACCTGTCTACACACAAACCATAAAAGGCCCCTCACAGTTGTGTATCAACGATGTGGCATCACCACCGTATATCAACGGCGTGGCACTAGGTCAAACAGACCCCTCGATCCATCAGATCCTGCAACCGCGCCATCAGCTCTCACAGCTCTACTGGCAATATCCAATGAGGTGCTGTCGAGGGTGGCGCGGTTCCCCGAACCACGCCAACTCAATCTCTATCTCCCTAACCGGCGGCATTATCAACAGCTCAGGTGAAATCACACCCGGAATCTCGTGGCAACAGAGATATCTTTGGGTCCCGGTGCCGCCGTAAGCACCTCTCACACTGTCGCTATAACCAGTGTGCTCTAACGACCTCAACAACCAAATCTCCTCTCGTCTGCCTCGCAGAAGGTCAAAGTCCTCTCCTTTCGCAATCTAACATCCTGTGGCACTGTGCCAACCAAAACCCAAGCACTAGGTCGAAACGCCGAACTGCCATAATTACCAATAAGTCTACCCGTATATCTCGCGGCCTCAACTGCATAGGACATAGACCACAAGCCTCCCCCACATACACAACACTAACAGGAACCTGTACCTCAAGTGCATGTGGTAACAATCTGCCTCTAGTCCATGCAGGAATGCAACATGCTCCTACTCCGACTGCTGTGATGAAATCACACCTGCGACAACTCGATCCACTACCGTGACGCCCTCCAACCGGGCGGCACAGATTCATCCGCTCAAAGCAAGTGGTTGTCGCCCAAACTGCCTGAAAGTCAGGACTATCCACAGGGGAGCACGACCTCTGTCTCTGCTCACATTGAGGAGACGTATAAAGTCCTCCGCAGATAACAAATCCACGCTACCGCTGCGCTACTCTGATATAGATGTTGATGCTACCATCGGGGTCCACCCGATCTCTGGCATCACGGGAACCCGTTATCCAGGAAAATAAAATCAGAAATATCTCTGCCGGCCGATCTGTCCTCCATCACCCGGCGCCAAGCGCCAATATCCAGAACTCACCTCTGGCGGCAGATCTCTATCCAACGGAACTGCAGCGCCCCGCTCCAAACCCAACGCCTACTCCAACGAGGCGTCAGAACCTGTAACGGAGGAACTGAGTAAACTGAAACGTATCCTGGCGCAATCCACTCTCAGCCACACATATCCTATGCGCCTCGTCCCTCGAAACCTGGAGCGCGTAGTTCAACGACTGTATAAACTCCCTAGCACAGGGAGGCTCTCCGAGAGTCTCTCCATCACCACCAACCCCAATTCTGCCTACAAAGGCTCCAACTCAAACCTATGAATCGGGATGGTTCAGACTGCCGGGACTGGCTCCATCGATCAATGATGTCCCTAAGCTCAGCTACTATCCACTATCCACCCTGCCTCGGTGCCTCGGCACTGCTCGTCGGCACGGAGGGGGCTGCTCGCTCCATCGGCGCCACTGGTACAACTGAAGATACCACTGCATAGGAAGAAAGTACTGGATGACACTCAAGCGGTACTGCAATTAACTGTGCTCTCTGCTCCAACAAGCGCATCAAACATTCCATGGCCTCCTCCTGGCATCGGACAGCCTCCGACATCTGTGCCATCTGGATCCATAACTCTTGGGTCTCGCTCTGCTCTGATAGCTCTGCCTCCCGCTGCTCGGGTTACTAAGCAGATGCGGAAAGCGCATTCCTCACTGCACGATGTCTCATAAGCATCGTAGACCACTGCACAATAACAAACATTAGGACACAACAACCATACGACCCAATCCAGCGAAAGTCTAAGACATGTTATCAATTCCACAGCATTATGTTGTCTGCAGCCAACATAATCGCTTAGGAGCATAAACATGCCAATCACTCATCCCGTCTCTTGGGAGAGGTACAAAACTCGATCAGGACTCTCGCTAAAAGTCACGACTCTCACGTAGTCATCCTAATGTCCAACCACAAGCCTAGGGTGTCTAAGTCCTCAATGACCTACAACCTAGGCTCTGATACCACTCTAATCTGTCACGCCCCGGGGTCGAAACTGTGACCCGGCTCGCCAACAGATCCGCCACCTATGCCAAACCCGCATAGGCGAAGCGTCCTACCTGCAAGAAAAGTACTACAGCTAAACAGATATCAGAGCTATAAATAAAAATCTGCTGTATAACTAAATCAATCACTGTACAACTGGAAATAATACAACAATGTCCGTCTCCCAAAAATGATAATCATACAGTATCCTCATATACAAACTCAGAACTCAACCGGGAGGTATCTCCAATAAATACATCAGTGTACAGGCTCTCAATACATAACAATCCTCACTACAACAGTCTCTCAAAGGAGGAAAATAAAATAACTAATCTACTGAAGCTCTCCTCTGAAGGGGTACCGCTACACACCAACGACGGGTAGGGAACTAGCTCGCGACTCCCTCGCCTCGGTCAGAAGGATCAGCAACAGGAACAACAGGAACCGGAGTAGAGTCCCTGGGGAAAGACACCACGACGGGTGTGAGAACTACATCCCACAGTAGTTCTCAGTGGGTGCCGCCAACAACCCCGACGGTCTGCCCACTAAGTCTACTAGAGGCATAAAGTAACAAAAGCAGTGCTGTAAGGAAAGCTGGGAAAAGTAAACTCTACAGCTACTATGCCTCTATCTAGATGCTCAAAGAGTGGGACAGAAAGAACATGATGCCACAACTAACACTCATCTCTGATCACTCAATCTGAACTGACTGCCTCCTCGGGTCCAGTCAAGCCTGCGCCAACCTACTGCCGTTACGTCCCGGAGGAGCGGACTTACGTAGGACGTCCATGACTGCCAACACCAGCACAGCCAGAGGGACAAATGCAACGACAAGTCGCGATAGAAAAGCTCAATCTCACGCCGGTATAACAACCCGGTCTCGCCTACTCCGGAGTGGCACTCGAGGGGAGCGACCCGCTCGAGTAAAAAGTAACCCATCTCAAGTATCTCTGTAAAGTATCTCTGTCAAGCTCAAATGTGGCTCATGCAGGCTATGATCCACGATCACACAGATCGGTAACTCCAAGCTCAAAGCACAACTCAGTCGGAAAAAGAACCTCGACTCGAACAGGAATAGCCCAAAACACTCTCACAGCTATGTCGGAGAACCCTCAACGACTCAATCTGATAAATGCACGACCATGGCTGAGTCGGGAAACCTCCACGACTCGATCTGCCAGAACCCCAAGATCCTCAAAGCTAAGTGGGAGAACCACCTCCACCACTAAATCAGAAAAATAACCTCTAGATCACACTCTACCAACTCATAGCACAAAGTCGCATCCACTGCGAGAAACTGCCTCAACAGGCCAACACCGCATCCACTGCGAACAACTGCCTCCACAGGCCAGCATCGCAACCACTGACACGAGGAAGGGTCCGGGAACCCCGAAAGACTAGAACCTACAATCCAAATCAAACAAGAACAGGCTCTAGGCATAGCCTCTCGTTGTTCTCGTCCCAAGAAGAAGGCAGACCTTAGAACCCAGACCACTCGAATCATCTCGGGTGGTTAATTTACAGGAAAAATGTGACATTTCTTACTGAAGCCATCTGATCTGTAAGAAATCCATATTTAATGATTTTTAGTTCTTTTTAGGAAAACAGTTGAAACCAAGTTTTATATCCAAGCCTCGAAGGGCTAATGCCTTCGTCCAATCAAACAAGAACAGACTCCGGCGACCCTACGATGCTTGGAAGAAACCATTTGGTTGACAAAAATCATATGTGTGTCCAAAAAGGTTCTGGGTTTAAGGTCCTGCTAACACTGATATACCGCTGCCACTAACACAGCGGCGACAGATAAAACAAGAGAATAAAACATCTCGGGACCGCCGTCTACCCAAACAGCTCCCGCTACAGATGAACAACCAACTACATCTACCAGACTCCACTCTGCTCCCAAGCACGAGTGTAACATGCATCCCGCACTAAAAGATAACTCCTGACCACTCGGCCCACTACCCGGGCGAGGAAGAACACTATGTCCAGGAAAGTAGAAGTGTGGATGTCTAAAGCAGAAATAACCCTAGCCCAAGTGAGGGTTTTCTACTAGTCTGGTTACACATGCAACATATGACGGGGTGCTAGGTCAAGTTCCAAGATAACAATAATCAACAGCTTGTAGGGAAGGACAATAAACACATGATCATTTAACAGCATTAGGAACATCAATTCCTATAATCTAGCATGCTATATAGAACACATCTATATCATGCAAGTCCCTACACAGATAGAATTAATGCACAGTCCATAGGTCATGAAGACAAGGCCACCCACCTGAAAATGCTAACAGTCCGGAGTTCCACAGCTGAAAACACCAGAAGCAACAACCTCCACTAATCCTCAACACCAACGGGTTCACAAACATCCGCAAATACTCCTGGGTACAACAAAAGGTCCAAGGTTACACTTTATTCCACAAAATAACCAAGTACAAAAATCTGCAGAAGACAGTCCTGAAGATCTGAAATTTCCACCTGCAGAAAGTGCCCTGAAAATTCCGATAAAAATATCACAGCGAGCATCTCGTCGAGACCTTCGAAACGGGTACCTGCACGCCCAAATCCGAGCCCCGTAGGCCAAGTTACAAATTCCACAGTACAGGTGCGCAAACACTCACAACCACACAACTGTAAACTCAAACACAGATAAAAGGGGAATAGTATACCTTCGGGCAAGTCTCAGAAAAATCCCGAAAAAATACAATGATAATTCTTGCGACGAGTAGATCCAAAAAGTGTATAGGCTCGTCTCGATCCGACACTCGGTTGCGGAGATAAAATTCCGGCAAGTGGCCGCTGTCCAAAAACTCCACCAGAAAACAGCGGCTTAGAAATGCCTCGAAAACCGTGCCATAAACTCTGAATCCAGCAAGATGATCAACACGAAAGTCGAAGACGTACCTCTCGTGATTCCAACGCCACAGAAATCATCCAAAAATACTGACGGAGTAGCTCTGTAGACCTCTCAGATCAAACTGCGACGATAACGGGCCTCCGATGAAAAATCGCCACACTGCGCTCCGATGCCGAAGTCGTCGACGCCGCGGCTTCCAAAAAATCCGGGCCTCTGCCAGAAGATGCGCAAGATGAAGATCTCCAACTTTGCTAAAGGGGCCATGGGCAGGGGAGCTCGGGAAAGGGGGCAAAACTCCCTCACAAGACAGCTATATAAAGGCCCAGCCCGAAAATCCAACTGTTTTGGAATTTTGGCCCAAAACTGAGCGCCCGAATCTTCCGGGCTGCTACAGTAACGGGCCCGGCCCGTTACTGTTCACGCCCGAAAATCCCCCAGGCTGCCACGTAGCCTCCCAAACAGCAAACAGCTGTTTGGGCCAACCGCGCTGCGCCACGCGGCCGAAGCGGGTGCCGACACGTGGCGCCCCCGAGCGGGAAGCGCGGGTCAGCGCGCCCACGTCGCGCCCCACGTGCGCCCACGCGCGCCTGTCGGGCACGCATCCCGAGGCACCTGCTACCAGCTGCGTGGACCGCGCGCTCGTGCACCAGCCAATGCCATCACGCCACGTGGCATGACCACGGTCCACCGTGCACCCCGCCAAGGTCCATGGACCGCGCCTGCTGCGCCGGCCAACCGGAGCTCGCCACGTGGCCCGCGCCCGGTGCACGACTCCCGCGGTGGACCGACCGGCCTCTCCTCGGCCCGCCGCCGCGCTCCGCCGTCCGCCGCCGCCGCCGGCGCAACTCCGGCCGCCGGAACAGTAACCCCACGCCTCGAAATCCGTGCCGGGTCATCCGAGCTCCGAAAAATACAAGTAAATAGTCCATTTTGAGCGTTTTCGCGCGCTGAATCCAAATCCGCTGTCCGATTTGCTAAATTCCACTTCTAAAATTTCTCAAAAATTCCCGGGAAAGCAAACTTGATCCGTTTTTCATGCCGAGTCCAAATCTTGGGTCCAATATGCGCGCAAACACCTCAAACACCCAACATGGGTCTCCAGAAGCCGCAGATCCAACAGTAATCAAAACGTGGGAATTTCCGGGTCCTCACAGCCGCCGTCGTCGGAGGAGGAGGAAGAGGCGCACGCCGCGACCACCGCTTCGCGCCTAGTCGTCCACGACCACCGCTCTTCGTGCCCAGTCGTCCGAGACCACCGCTCTTCGCGCCCACCGCGACCACCGCTCTTCGCAACCACTGCATTCCGGTACCCTCCCCTTTTTTTTATTTTTTTTTATTTGTTTATTTTTGATAGATAATGCTTTGCCCTAGTATTTGTGATTGATGGTACCTTGCTATCAATACTTAACCCCACTTTCTCTAGTTTTGGACACAAACACCAATTCAATCCAAGAATTTAAAATTAATTGAAGTCCAATTGCGATCATATAATCCAAACACCTAAACCTAAAGAACCACAATTTCTAGATTGTATTCTAGATTGACTGTTTTCAACATAAACACAGGCTAATTGTATTCTAGATTGACTGTTTTCAACATAAATAAACCAGATCAGTTCTCCGTTTATAATCAAGAATGATTAATAAATAAAATTTGAGTTTTTTTTTTTCTCAATTCCCAGTAGTTTCCAAATTAACTAGGTAGTATACTTATTTTGTTGTGTCTTTACAAGCTATTGTTTGATGCTGGGATGATTTTTATATTCCCTGATGTCATATTGGTAATGATGTTATAAGTTAATAACTTTTGTTTCTTATTTAATGTTGCATCTAGGAGCTATTTTATTCTTGATTAATTTTCAACTTAATTGGGGAGTTACAATGAGTTGAATAGCTTTGCGGGGGTGGGTGTGGTGGGGGAATTCTTGTAGTTATTTTAAATGAGTCTGGATGCCAGCATGAGTACTCAGGGAAATGGGCATGACATTCCAGAGCTCTTGTAGGAACATTTGGCTGATGGAAATGAAGCAAGTCAGATAACCAAAGGGAATTTAACTTCCTTCCCTATTTCCTTCTCTGAATGAGTGTTCTTTTGGTGTCATTGATTTATGGCTTATGCTATCATTTTAGTAGGCAGCCCCTAAATGCTTGTCCACATATTCGATTTATGCTCTCATTTCTAACTTATAAGAAAATATTTAAAATTCACCGTCTTCTCAAAATATTTAAATCTTGAAATTTCTTATTCTTTTTCATGCATAATGCAGTCTCAAATTCTCTTCTTCTAACTCATCTATTTCATATAATTAGCTTAGAAAGGTCCATTTATCTTATCACCGTCTTCTCAAACTAGATTCGGACCTTTTTTTATCTCTGTAAGGCACTAAATGTTTACTGCATTTTGTGATATTAAACATTTAAAAAGCTGGTCGAAATTACAAATCTTGATATTGACCGCTTTTGGATGGAAACTCTCTGAATTCGAAGCATACTATATCAAAATAATGAGTTACATTTTCAAAGCATACTATATCAAAATAATTGTTCCTAACTTTACCCAACACAAAAATATAGTTTACCTGGATCTGCTCCCTTAGCTCAAACTGACGAATGTTATATTATTTATTGTTATTTTTAGTACATCAGTATGTCTGGTGAATGTGTTCCGTTTTATATTCATTGGAACGAAAATTTAGTCGTGAACAATAATATACCACAATACATTAGTGACTATAAAAAACTGATCGAAATTCGCCGCGACATCACATTTCGGGATTTCGAAGCAGAAATATACAAGGTCACTAATTATGATCGAGCGGAGTTCCGTCTACGCATAACAGTTCGATGTCCAATGGGACCTAATGAATGGGAATTACTTGACATATCAAGTGATCATGGGATTGTAGGCGTGATGAGTTTTTTCCCATTTCATGGTTGCATAAAAGTATATGTAGAGAAGCAAGTGTTGACTACACGTGACCGTCCAACCTCTGTTTACCAAAGAGATTATGTCGATCTTGAACGAATTCGTACATCAAGGTATGAAAATTTATTCAACTAAATTTTGAATTTCAATCTTTATCCTTTATTAGTATAGGTGCGAAAAATGAATAATTTAGACTTTATAGGTATTGCAGAGTGTCTGAAGTCCCATGTGTGCCAGTGAGTACATCATTACCATATATTACTGTAGATCCATCTTTATTCGGTGGAGTTGATGAGCGGTAAGTGATTATATGATTTAATTACATAAAATCTTAATAGATTCGAATAGTTAATCATAAATACCTTTACAGGTCAACTATCCATCATAATCTGTATGAAGGTCCATCATCTAGTAATCGAGAATGCACTGATCTAGATGTGAGAAATATAAATGAAAATGAGGTTGTAATGGAAAGTGATAATAAGCAAATAAATAGAAGTGACGATGAGCATATAAGTGAAACTGATATGGACTCTACAGATGATGATAGTGATGATATCCCACAATCTATTGATTTTGATCATGATGGCGGTTTGAATTCTCTCACATGCGCCATTCAAGATGAAGGGATTGAATGGATTGAAAATTCATTTGCAAACAACGATGATGTGGAGGACCCGGTAGAATTTGAAGAATTTGAAGATCACCGACAGCGTTTTTTACTGGGTAATGAATTAATTCATCAAACCGTTGTTGAACAAAACATTGATCAAGGTCCTCCGAGTGATGATCAATGGAAAGATCGGGTATTTTCTGACAAGACGTCCTTGGTGAATGCTTTGGATCGATGGCACATTGAACATAATGTGCAACTTAGAGTTGTTAAATCAAATACAGCTAGATATACTGTGAGATGTTTGGTCAATTCTTGCCCATGGAGATTACATGCCTCTCGACCCAAAGGTTCATCACATTTTAAAGTAAGGACTTATGCAGGACCACATACATGCATGATTCCTATTTTGAATACAATGCATCGGAATTGTACTTCTTCTTTTATATGTCAACATATACTACCCACAATGAAGGCAATGCTTGCTATGAGTCCTACAGAAGTTCAAACCAGAGTTCGGAGTGAGTTCCACGTTACCATCTCATATAGGAAGGCTTGGCGGGCACGGAATAAAGCATTACAAATTATATACGGTAGTTGGGAGTAATCATATTGTGACCTTCCTCGATATTTCTCAATGTTAGAAACAACAAATCCCGGAACTATTACCAAGATTGAAACTACAAGAGTGACGAGTACTTCAAGAATGTTTGCACGTGCCTTTTGGGTTTTTGGACCCTCGATTCATGGTTGGTCGTATTGCCGGCAAATACTTAGTATCGATGCCACGCACTTGTATGGAAAATATGGAGGCAATGCATTAATTGCCACAGGTGTTGATGGCAATGGTGGTTTGTACCCGCTAGCATTCGTAATATGCGAGGGGGAGAATGGCTCGAGTTGGGAGTGGTTTCTAAATTGTCTACGGAGATACATAACACGATCTCGAGTTATTACAATAATTTATGATTGCTTTAAAGGACTTGCGAACCTTGTTGCACTTGTATTCCCACAATCAGAAGGCCATGCTCATCGATGGTGTTTGCAACACATGAAAGCTAATATGAATATTCATTTTAAAGCAAAACATCTACATAGAAAATTTTATGCCATCGGGAGTGCCTTAGAAGAACGAGAATATAACATGTTAAATGAAGAATTGAAAGCAATGAATGATGATGCTTGACAATGGGTTGACAGACTTCATGACGATAGGACATATTTGGCTAAGGCTTTCGATGGTGGTCGACGATTCGGCATTATGACTACGAACCGTTCAGAAAGTTTAAATGGAGTGTTGAGGGGAGTTCGTGGCTTACCAATTACCGCTTTTGTAATGGCAACATTACATCGAGTGGTTGAATTCTGTCTAAAACATCGTAAAGAGGCAGCATCAATGTTTACTCAATTTGTATCGAATGTGGATAAAACTAGCAATAGCCGAATGTCAATTGCTAGAGTACATATAGTTAGGCGATATGGACCTCAAGAATTTGAAGTTCTTACTGGAAGGGATTTGCAATACCAAGTGATTATCAATGGAATCAATTCTACATGTTCATATTTGTGTTTGCAACTAACGGGATTACCTTATTCGCATATATTATCTTGTTGTAGTTCCTTATACATGAACATAGATTATTATAGTCTATGCTCCCGTTGGTATACTACCGAATTCTTCCGTAATACATACGAACCACAGTTCCAGCCGATCCCCGATCGGCGTTATTGGGTTGAGTCATATGACAGACCTATACTTCCACCACACGAGAGAAGAAAGAAATGACGACCCAAATCTACTCGCTTTCGCAATATTATGGACGAAGGCGCAGGAAGTAGTAGGAGCAAGTGTAGTATGTGTAAACAACCCGGCCATTATAAAAGCACATGTCCTGAAAATCAACAAAGAAGGACCGAAAGACGTCGTCGTTTAGGTTGATTGTTTGATATCTTGATTGTTTGATATCTTAATTGTTGTAAATTGTTTTGATTAATTTAGAATACTTCACGCATATTATAATTTTTTTTTTATTTATTGGTATTATTACAGATGGACGATCACGAGGAGGCAGGACCGATTGATGCATCTGTATTGACTGATCAGCCTCACCACAGATGTACTTGCATTAGAGATGGGGTTATATATTTTTTTTTAATTAACTTTTTTATTTCTTTAAAATTTCATGTACTAATATTATGTGATTTTTATATTATTGCAGGATTATTCTCCGGTTGAATTTGTGGAGCACAGCCGTACATTGAACCACTGGCAAATTGAGCATCCTGCAATTTTGGAGCTACTGCGACGAGCGGGATTCTATTATGTGTCGCGGTTGAGGCGCGTCATGCTAGATCAAGCATTGTTATGATCTTTAGTCGAGCGGTGGCGGAGGGAGACGCAGTCGTTTCATTTGAGGCATGGGGAGATGACAGTCACCTTGATGGATGTGGCTGTTATTACTGGACTCCGCATTGATGGGGGGGCTGTGACCGGAGAGGGCTCGTTTCAGTGGCCGGCGCTATGTGAGCTGTTGCTTGGGGTAGTTCCCGCAGATATTAGAGGCGGAGAGATAAAACTTGACTGATTTTATCATCAGTTTCATGATATCGCCTTTAGATGCACAGCCCGCAGTCATAGAGGCTACAGCAAGAGCATATATTTTGTTTCAGATTGGTTGTAGTCTAATGCCAAACCCAAGCAGAATTAGAGTGCATTTAAAGTGGTTGTCTCTATTAGAGGATTTTGACGCTTGTGGTGACTTGGCATGGGGTGCGGCGACGCTAGCTCATCTCTATCGAGCATTAGCAAGTGCTTGCATGAGGGGGAAAGCGGTGTGTTGTTGTTTTGCGACATTACTTCAGGTACATTCCTTTACTACTAATTTCATTCATGAAATTTATTTATTATTTCTAAGTAGCTTTTTATGTAGATTTGGGCATGGGACCATCTGCACATTGGTCGACCAGAGATAGTCGGACCGCAGCCTGATCTTATTGATGAGCCACTAGGTTGCAGGTATGTATTAAATTTTAAGTTTTCAGTATTTTATATTATCATTACTAATATGTTATAAATGAAACAGGTGGAATAATAGGTTGGCTTTTCGGGACAATGTCAGGACGGCTGACATTGAGTTTTATCGTGATCGGCTTGATTGCCAGTTAGAGTCTCAGGTACATGAGTTAATTATCATAAGTTTTCATTCACATAACTTTCATTTTAATACAAGTTACTTATCATATACTTTTCACAATAGATTACATGGAGCCCATATACAGATGATATACTAGGGTCACTTCCACCCTTTTGTCTAGTGGGGTCCCCGGTATGGCGATCACGGACCACCCTTCTATATTTTCATATTGTTGAGCTACATCTTTCAGATCGGGTGCTTCGTCATTTTGGATTTCGACAGCATATACCCGACGCAGTAGTTGCTCTACCTCGCATCACTTCACGAGGTAGAGCGGATGAGAACTGGGCGGCATTTCATGCCATACACATTTAGTATTGGGATGATCGATTGCAGTATATAGTAGAGGTGGACCCCCATGTAGATCCCGATTATATACCCGCCACTTCTATGTACATGCAGTGGTATTGGAGTATCACCAGGAGGTGGATATCTACTCCAGTACAGCGTCCACCCCTTGCATATCAGTACCATGGACATCATGAGAGATTTTTGGTATGATATAATAATTAATTTAATATTCAAACAAAAGTCAATGTAATTTTTGTAATACTGTTTTGATTTCAGGTCGATCTCATTCAGAGAGCTGAATATACGATCAGAAGTGTACTACCCCATATTTCATATACCGGATCACCTTTCGACACTCTGACACGTGCTGCTGCTGAGTTGGAGGTAGGTTTACTGACTGTACAGACATTACCACATACTACACATCCACGCCCAGCAGATCATGATGGAGCATCGACGTCGGGGCATGCACCATCACCTACTCCATCGGGGACACAGCCAGCAGATCATGGTGGAGCATCGACGTCGGGGCATACACCATCAGATACTACACCACCATCGAGATATGTACCACATGGTCGTCGTCAACGAGACCTGATCTTATTTATTTTAGGCGAACACGGCACCGACAGCCCTCATCTTCAGCTCCTCCACAGCCAGAGGGCACGGCTATTTCACATTTGGACCAATTCGGCAGTATAGAGCCATTTGATTAGTTTACATTGTTATGTATTGTTATATTTATATTATTTTGTTGTGATGAGCTGTATTGTGCTTTGTTGTGTTGTTGTGCTATTGTGTGATGTGATGTGATGTGCTGTGTTGTGTTTTGTTGTGTTGTGCTATTGTATGATATGATGTGATGTGTTGTGTTTTGTTGTGTTATTGTGTTGTGCGATGTGATGTGATGTGATGTGCTTTGTTGTGCTTTGTTGTGTTGTTGTGTTGTGCTATTGTATGATGTGATGTGATGTGCTTTGTTGTGTTGTTGTATTGTGCTATTGTATGATGTGATCTATTTTGTGTGCAAAACTGTGCAAAAATTAATTTTGTGTACTAATGTGTGACCTAAAGTAAATTGACCTAAAGTAGTGTTGTATCCCGTTAGTTTTATTCTACTGTATTTTTAAACTCTGTTTTATTTTTCTCAGTTCCCAAATGTGCTTGTAATCAGGTATTTTGCTTCTTCTTTGAAATGTTGAAACTTACTGCAATCATTGTTCAATGTAATATTTATAATTTTATGCACTCTGAATGTTCAACTTGATCAGATTATTAATCTTTTTTTTTTTTTCCAAAGTTGGATGCAGAGTCATTTTTGGATTTATGATTTTTTCTCATGATCATTGTGAACTACTAACTAGTCATAATAGTGCTTCTAATTATTATTTTAACTGTAACTTAACTGGGAGGAACACGATCCTTAGCATTCTTGAAGTTTTCGTTCAATTCTCTCAAGTGGCCTTAGCATCTTTGAAGTTTTAACCGTAAGAAAAGCGAAAAACCAATGTAGTCGCTTCTAGGTCAGAAAGTAGAGCAATGGTCTCTGTTCGCACCCCCTGGAGTGGACGAGAAAAAAAGGATTTCTCGGAGCAAACCCCCTAGTTCCAGACTCAGGAGTTCACTTTCCTGGTGTGAGGGCTTAAACACGCACTTTGAACATGCGTATCTAAACACGTATGTTGAGAGTGCGTGTTTAAACACGCTCTCAACATGCGTGTTTAGACACGCATGTTGAGACTGCGTGTTCAACTAATTCCACCTCACAGACCCTGCTGACGTGGCGCTCACACGTGGCGCCCAGTTGGCAGGTATAGGGCTATTTTTGTAAATATAAATTTTGTAGGGCTATTTTTGAAAATACAAAATTTTAAAGGATCATTTTCAAAAAAAACCCGATGATTTTGTTTTTATTAAAAGCCATCCACATAAATGCCTCAACTTTTTCAAGATTTATAATTAAAAATTTTGATTTCCATGAGTCTATCCCAACTTACAAAGAAAACGAGGCGGGAGATTGGGGAATCCTTCCCGCCCCATTTGCATCTCTAACCTTGTTCTCTCTCTACTCCCTGATGACTAAAGGCTTTTGGGTGGTGAAAACGTGTATGAGTTCTGCTTTGTGATCTCACACATGTTAGCTTATTTTGAACTTCCTACGAAGTAGTAGATTAATCTTCACTCAAGTTCTCGTTGAAATAAGACAAAAAGTTTGAACTGTATCCTAAATAAATATCAATGATCTTAGCTATAATAGATCCTACTATGACCTCCTGAGGACTTGAAAATGGTTACACAACTTTATACTGCCTAAATAATGATCTGCAACATGAACGATAGGACGATACCACCGAAAATAACCAGATTAATCACTAAAATGATAACAATATACAAGTCATTTTTTCCCTACAGCTATTTACAAATCATTTCATTCACGAAACCCTAAAAAATTTGTAAGCACATGATGAATAACTGTTGCAGACGACCGGCAACATACCAAACGCAGAACAAAAACAAAATCCATGAGCACATTCATTTAAAGAAAAGCAGATTACAACATGCTGTTGATGATACATTCTTGTTCATCTAGAGATCAGATTGACACAGATTTGTCAACTTAATAAATAGAATACAGTAAAAGAGAAGTCTATAACCAAAGATGACAAAGCAGTGTAGGCAAAATGAACCTGCGTTGCGGTGATGAATAACTTCTGAGGGATCCACCATCAACGAAATGAATTTACTGCTCAGTAGAATGAGAATCTAGCCAGGTTATGATATCATTAATGACGGCCGAGATCCTATCGTCCGGTTCTCCCTCTAATATAGAATGATAGCCGTCCTCGTAAAGCTTGAGTGTTTTGTCCTTCGTGCAAGCCTTGTCGTAAAGGAACTTGCTCACGTTAGGGTCCGTCACCTTGTCGGCAGCTCCATGAAGAATCAACAATGGACAGGAAACCTGGAAGAAAAGAATGCAGCGAGTAACATAAACAGAAGATGCCTACTCTCACATTGTTGCTAGTTTCAAACTAGTTATAAACAATTTAATATATTAAAATCATAAGCAATTCCACTGAAAGAAAAGTAAGGTCAAAAGGTCTGAAAGAGAAACTAAATACCATCCACTTGCTTTGCTTGCATAAGGCTACTAATATATTTACATCCGTTCTTTGAAATACCATTCTACATAAAACAACCTGTTGCATATTAAAGGATACTTCGAATTCAAATAAACTCTGTCAGGAAGTATATCATCATCCACGGCTCAAGTTTAGGAACAAGATAATGACATATCTCGTGGAACTCTGTAAGTATCTATGTCGCAATTAAAGTATTCAGAATACTAAGCAAGCCTAAGTGCATTGATGCTGTTAATTCGAAATATATCCTGAATAAGCAAACAGAAGGTTCAGCACAGTAAATCAATCGATATCCAAGAACTTGCTTTTCCTTAATTCTTATGTGGCTTCTTGTCATGATATGCTATCATGCTGTAACATAAATAATCAAGTTCAAAATGACAAAGAGAAAGAATAGCCACATCCCAAGAAGTTTGACACTATGATGCTAACCTTGTCCAACTGTGATTCGATATCCTTCGTTGCCTTTATAAGTTCAACAGCTGTCCTCAGTCGCATTTGGTCGCAGTACGAGATTACGTTGAACTCAGCCTGAAAATGTGAATAATATGATACATTTGAATCTTCTGATGAAACAACTACTATAAAATTATGAACAAAACATAGTGAGCCATAAAACAGTTGAACTTTTGAACACTGCCAGAAGATAAAATTTTTCCTGGACTTGAAGCAAGAATTTCAATCAAAATCATCAGAGAGAAATTAGCCCTTTCATAAATTTCTTTCATTTTTGTCTGATCTATTGTAGTGAAGTAATGAGTAACCAAAGCATTGTTGATAATTAGTAATCAAAGCTTTGTTGCTTACTTTTCAAGAATAAGTTGGTGATTTAGGGCGATGCGATGATAAACTCACCTCATGGATTCATTTCTCAAATCGTCATGTCCTAAATTAACCAAGGGAGTAAAGACGCTAGATAATTCTGAGAATAAGGTCCCATAATTATGCAAGACCAAGAATTTAAGTGCCGTGGCACGGGATCGTGCCGAAAACTTGCTGACACGGTACAACACGGTGTGTGCAGGATCGTACCGATGCGTGCCGGTCATGAAAAATACATGTGCGCTGACACATAATGATATGAAATATTTACTTTCTTTAGCAACAAAATATTTTTAATTATTTATTCTGTATCCTTATCAAATATTTTGAACTTTATAGAAAAAATTACTCACTAATTTTTTAAAAAAAAAGAGTTTTGAGTTGAGTCATCGGCACGAGGTTTGTATCGTGCCGATATCTTGTTGGCACGATACGGCAACGGTAGATACGGCTCGTGCCGATGGATACTTAAATACATGTGCAAGACCAGGCCATGGCATATCAAAAATGAAGGCAATCATAATACACAAGAGGTAAATACCATAAGCTAAATGTGAAGCCAAATTGAAATAAATCTTAACCACAACATGCCCATATCCTAACTTGCCTCCTTGTTGACCAGGTCACAACAATAGAGCATCTACATTTGTAGAACAGAAACAAATGTAAGAGACTATCTGCACTACCGAGTGCTGCGTATGTGCAAATAATCATTTTGTAGAAAGGCCGACTAAAACTTCAAGATAATCCCAACATCCTCTAGACCCTAGAAATAACTAGGGTTATCATGAGCACTTAATGCCCATGAAGTACTCAAGAAGTAGAACTCAAAGTTTATATAGCCCAATCTAGACTAACTTAAATATACGCCATGTTAGGGTATGTTTGATTGGCCGAAAAGTAAAGCATCAAAAGTAGTACTTTCATAAAGTGGTGTTTTATCGGTTGTTTGGTTTTCAAAGTGAATACAAAAGTCGCTTTACAAATGTGGGTTAAGAAAGTGAGTTATAACTAAATCTCACTTCTTTAACTTCGTCTCAAAAATTTCCAAGTCACCGAAAGTGGAGAGCTTATTTAAAAGGTCATATTTGGTCTTAACTTCAATCTTTCAATTTATTTTTAGAGTTGAATTCCAACTTAAATTTGAATTAAAATCATGGATTTAATTTCACATTTTGAATTTTATTTGTAATTTCAAATTCAACATGATTTTTAAATTCAATTTTGCAAATTTTATTTAAATTTAAATTTTAAAGTAAATTTTTATTTAAAATTTGAAATCTAGTTTTAAATTTTAAATTAAATTTTAATTTTAATCGAATTATTTTTAGCTAGTTCTAGGAAGTTCTATTTGAACTTTGATTTCAAATTTGTTCCAAACTATAAATTCAAATTATTTATTGAAACTTTTTAATTGAAATTTAAATTTGCATTTTGAATTTAATTTCAATAATGATTTTCAGTTTGAACTTCAAATTCAAATTATGACTTCAAATGTTCAATTTGAATTGAGATTTAAACTCAAATTTTAATTGTGAATTCATATTTGAATTCAAAATTTAAGATCAAATAGTAAAGCAAAATTTGATTCAAATCATGAATTCGAATTATGAATTAAAATTTGAATTAAGGTTTAATTTAAAATTTGCAATTTAATTTTAGAATTTAATTTCAGTTATAACTTAAACTTTAAATTCAAATTATAAATTTAATTATACGTCTTGAATTTTAATTATAAATTTAACTCAAATTTAAGTTTAAATTTAAAATTTAAAATTTAATTTTGATTTTCATATATAAGTTTAAATTTATATTTATATTTACATTTTCACTTCTTTATATATAATCAAATAATCTAACAATCAAATCAGAAAACCATAATTTTCTATTTTTCTATTTTTCACTTTATAGCCCAACCAAACAATCGAACTCAAAAGTTGCTTTGTAAAAGTCACTTTTTTCACTTCAGGCCCTTTCAGGTGACTTTTACAAAATGCTAGCTAGCATTATTATGTGTCAATTTGAATTACACATGTAATTATACTCAAACTAAGCCCAACTCAAGCATGCCCTTAGTTTGAGTCAATTTGAATTACACATGTAATTATATTAGCCCTATAGGCTTGTCATTGTGAAAATGCTAACTAGCATTATTATGTGTACAACAGACTTCCAGGTTTATGTAATTATGTGATATTGAATTGCTTATTATCCATTGTGCATGCAGAAAGTGCCATTTTAACCTTAAGCTAAAGCTTCCTCTTCAAATTAGCTTCCAAAAGAAACCAAACTACACCAATCAGATTCAAAATAGGGAAGTTACACCTGCTTTTATTTATTGCCATCTGGGATTCTAAAAGATCGAACTGACAGCTAATAATGCTGATTTTATTTGCATCAAACTGATAGCTAATAATGCTGATTTTATTTGCATTGACAGAACAGTATATTTCGTCAATTAACAAGCTTAAGCCCAGTTATTATTACTCGGACTATTGGGGTGTCACAGACTCCGCCCTTTTAGGCCTGACGTCCTCGTCAGCCCAAACAAACGCACAGCTCAAAAACACCAAGCGATGTGAGACTTGTCTCGCTAGCCCTATCATCTAGACTCAGACTCAGCCGAGACTCGTCACACACTTCCGGCTGGTGTTGGCTCTGATACCAAATGTAACGACCCCGCCCACTAGCAACAATAACTCGTTGGGCCCAAACCACAGCCCAAAATGCTTAAGCCCAGTGTAAGGTCTCTGCCTGAGTCGCAACCGCTTGGCGTATCAGCCGAGCTCGGATGGCGACGATGATGGTGGAGCAGAATCAGATCCGTATCAGAGGCGCACACGCGATGATGTAGCTGTTGCTGAGGCGTGAAGGCGCCGATGATGATGCGGGTTCTCGATCGTAGGTATTGCAAGATCTGGAGCTCAGTGGGAGATGATCCAAACACAAATTGGATCTGTGGCTTGAATCGGGAGGAACAGATTGAGAGAGAGAAGAGGATTTAAGAGAGAAAGAGGAAGCAAGAGAGAAGGGAATTTTGGGGAAGATGAAGTAACTGAATTCATTAACCGTTTTGGTTCTGTTACAACTACCTATTTATAGCCTCTGTTCTGGGTTTATTAGCTAATACTTGTATAATTTGGACTGAACTGTAATTGTGTGGAAATACTCATTGGGCTTGAATCTGTTGCTTCTTGTAACCCAACGAATGGGCCTTCCCCGCCTGGGCTTGGGCTGGCATTGTCTTGGGCGTAACGGTTCGGGTCTCCTCTGAAGATCCGCTCCGCGATGCATCTTCTACAAGCTTCCAGTGTATTCCTCCTTACAGCTGGCTCCCTCCGAGCTTCCCTTCGCTTCTACCCTGGTTACCCACTTGGGTTACCAACTACCCTCCACCATTCCTGATGATCCTTCTGCTGCTCCTTGCAAACCCTTTCATGGCTAAGCTTCCATTCCTCCCCGTGTCGCTCTGGAGATGTAACTCACCCGCAGGATTCATGAAGAACAACAAGAGGCCAGAGTTCTTCCTTGCTCTAAAGCTAAGTATCTTTCACTCTTCTCGTCCCTGTTATCTCCTACTCTACCCGTATCTCCCTTCTCTGACTCTTTTTCGTATTCTTCTTGGTAGGCGTTACACCCAGTTATTATTACTCGTGTCCATGCCTCTTATCTATGCAATCAGAATCTCATTCCCATCCGATGTGGGACTATTGGGGTGTCACAGCCTAAGTCCGATATGATCATATAAAATGTGAAGTATTTGATGAGATCTGCTTCCAATTAGGCAAATACTGGTTACTTCTCCTTTGGACACTGCTGCGTAAGGATAATTAACATGAAATCCAACACAGATCCCAACTAATTGCAGCTGGCATACTCTCTTCTAAAGCCTCCTAAGCATAGTTACTACCTTCTAGCATACTCTAACAATCTCTTGATCTACAAAACAACTCTATATAAAGTCGGTCCGCTTCATGCATTCTATTGTTTTCACCATCCAGCCTCTTCTCAGACATATTTCATCTTTCCCCTTCGGAGCTCTCTCTGCTACGTAAGACTGCTCCCTTCCCCATGAGAGAAATCCATCACGCTTGGGTAGATAGAGAGATCTTTCTCACCCCTTTTATCAATTTAGCTAGTACACTTTCCCGTTGCTTGATTTGATAAAGATTGTCTAGTTTTAGTTCTCCGACCGCCTTCATGTTCTTGGATGATAAAGCTGAGATCAAGAAAGACTTTAAGCGAAGAATTTGCTGTAGAGCAAGGAGCGTCAAAATCACATTAAGACCTTATTTTTCATGTCTTGTGGGCCAGAGATTTTTGATTTAGTAGAGTAAATTATTTATATAAGTGCTTTCAGTAATGACTTTGGCACTTCATTCAAGGTCCAATGATTTTGTAAAAAGTATCATTTGAATGGTCTTTGTACAGATCACATGAGATCCTAAAGTTGCTGACTGATTCTGCAGCAGGGAATAACCGGTCGATCATCCAGTTTTACAAAACAGTCAACCCACAGTATAGACTTAGCTCCAAACTTCAAACCAGCAAGCGCAGCTATTGACTGGCTTATAGTATTGATCGACCAGCTACATGTCCTGTTCTGCAGAAACCTGTTTTCTACATATGTCTGGTAACCTGTGATAAACTCGAGTACACTGGAAAAACATGGTTTACAAGTAAATTCATTTTAGATTAGTTTTATACTAATATTCTTCTTTTTCTTTCTTCTTTTCTTTAGGTAAGTAAAACAATATGATACTAACTGTCACGTTTATGATCATACAGTTGAGCCAATGCAAAATTGCAACTTTATACTCGAATAGCAGGAATTATGTTTAAATCCTGCTGGCATGCTATATCTGGATACATACATAAATCTTTCCTATATGTCTATCATATATGTTGTTCATTTGCTGTAATCCTGCATGACCCAAAATATGCAGGAAAGTAGTACAAACTCTTGGTTCCGTTACTTACATACCTTGAAATTGAAATTAAAAGTGTTTTAATCTTGTCTTGATCGGATGATACTTGTTGAAATTAATCTGATAACTGAAGATGATGTTAAATTGATCGTCCTAAAAGTGAATTGATACATATATGAGATTTGATTGAATCTTGATATTCTTGAAATCATGACTTCAAAATATTTGAAATTACAGCATAAGAAATTTATGAGGACCCACCCCATGTGGGACAGTCAAATCCACCATTCGTCATGTGCAACATTCAAATCTTAATGCACCATGGATGGTAGATTAGACCGTCTCACCATAGGGAGGATCACCATATAAATTTTTGTTCATCTATTATGCCCCAAACCCTGTCTGGGATGTTAGCAAACTGACAAACAGCCACAAGACTGAGTCCCATGATGGTGCTTCGGCTTTCTGTCATCATATCAGAAGCATAAACTGAGAAACTCGAATATCCGTAAGAATGTCAACTATATGATATGATATGCAAGTCCTGTATATTGCTGAAGGAGCAAGAAAAAAACTAAATATAGAAATGGAACAACTTTACAGCATGCTGCTAATCTGTTGTGGAAACCGAGTTTTTGAATAAATAAAATTTGAAAAGGTTAGCTATTTCTGCAAAATTGTACAGTTTCTAGTGAAACAAAATTGCCACTTCAGAGGTCTGATAGTGCCGAAAGTCATGAGAGGGACCGTTTTGCATTTTTGTGTGATAAAAGCATGATTTGGAGAGAAAATTGGCGAGAGGGCAACTGAGACGCATCGGATTTTTCTGCAAAAAACGCGACATTTTACATGCCAAATTGCCTGAAAATTGCTGGGGAGGTTCTACTGTGCAAAATACACGCACTAGGGAGTTCTGGATAAGAAATTGCAAAATGAAAGGAGAAAACGCAATTTTACAAAATTGGAAAACAGAGCATTCTACTAAAAGGTTATCATTTCATGTGTGAAAAGTGAAAAAATTTCATAATGGAGGACTCATGTGCCTAGAGGACTGAGAGAGGACTAAAGTAGATAGAGAGAGTGCAGGGTCTATCCTGCAAATGTTACAATAAAAGAAACAAAATAAAAGAAAATACTAAAAACCCTAACCCTAATGGATCTCTCTTCCTCCCCCCCCCCATAGCCACCGTTGTACCTCCTCCCGCCGCCAGCGACCTTCCCTGACCAGCGACGAGCCCCGACCATGTTCTCTCTGTCTCTCTCCCTATCTCTCTCTAGATCTCTCACCCCTCCTCGGTTATCTTTCTCTCTCTCGTGTTAAACGCCGCCGCCACCATCGCTGATCTCCCTAGTCTTTGGCGACCCCTCCTCAGCGCTATCGCACCAACCCTTGCCTTTCTCGGGCACTGCTTTTGGCCGGAGCTCATGTACAGGGAATCTCGGCTAGATCTTGTGATACGCCACCGCCACCGCCACCGCCGCCGCCACAGCCGCCAACCGCCAGCCCGAACCTCCCCGCGGCCTCAATTACCGCTAGCCGGAGCGTCGCCTCTAGCCGCTCGGAGCTGAGGGTGAGTAGCTACTTCTCTCTTGCTGCAAGCTGGGTTTTATTTTGGCCGAGATTACTGTTCCAGCCAGCACTATTGTCGACAACCCTGCCGCAATGGAGCACAGCCCTCCTGAGCACTCGTACATCGTCGTGCTCCCTTCTTTGTTGTCAAATTGGTTCTTGATCACTAGTTTGGCAGCGTCGCTTCGGGGACCTTGTGGATCGAAGAAATAGTGTCTCTAACTATTTCGTCGACAGCCATTGGTGCTCTGGACCGCAAGCACGGTGTCCAAAACGTCAGTACCCATCTACTGATACAGTTGGTTGGACTTCGAGTTGCGAAATCGTCGGTAATGAATCTAAACTTCGAATTCTATAGTATACAATGCAATTATTGGAACTGTTGGGGTCCTTTATGCAAATGTGCATCATTGGCTGCCTTGGGCAACATCTAATATGTGTGTTGGACCTCTAGACGGGTAGTCCTAAATCCGAAAATTAATTCGGAGCTGAAATGGGACTTTTCGATGCTTCAATTGCCGAGATCGTAGTTATAGTACAATTTCGGTTCGAAATTCACGTAAATATAATTATGGCTACCTTTGGGCACTATCGAGCCTATTTGGATGGTCAATCCTCGCTCTCTTGCATGTCCGGTGGCAGCGTGAAGATCGTGGTGGGTTACGACGCCGAAAACGGCACTTCCGAAGCCTGAAATCTCTTGTTTTGTATACCAAAACCTTTTTCGGTTTGCACTTTACGTGCGGCTGCCTGATACCTAAATTGGTGCATTTCAGAATAGTGGATAGGATGATGAGACACAGAGTGCGGTGTGGAACCCTCAGTGAGCTTAAATGGCTATTTCGGCGAGTTTACGTGAATATCAATTGAAATTAGAAATCGATAGTTAGAATTGATGTTCCAGTCACGTTGTTGGTGAATTCATGTCACTTTTATATGGTGATGTGTTAGTTGGACCATCTTTGGGCTGAATGCAGGACGTGCGCGCATTTCGACACTGAAACTGTGTTTGGATTACCAATTTGGGCCTTTTTGGCATAATCGATGAGTTGGGAGTGTACGACCATGCTTGTTGCTGGCCGAAGCTCTATTGTAGTCACATTCCTGAGTGAAAATGATCCTCGAGAGTGATCATGTAGTTGTGCACTGTCCTATTGCTGAAAATGGCAACTTGGGACTTGTCAGGGCGAAAACTCCACAGTTTCGGTGCATTGATTGTACAGTTGGACAACAAACTTGTGGGTTGTGTTTCTGTGACGCCCTCAGTTGTCCCACATCGGATGTGGATGGAATTATTATTGGGTTTATATGAGACATGGACACTAGTAATAATAACTGAGCTTAAGCATTTTGGGCTGTGGTTTGGGCCCACCGAGTTATTATTGCTAGTGGGCCGGGTCGTTACATTTGGTATCAGAGCCAGCTGGTTACTAGCCGGAAGTGTGTGATGAGTCTTGGCTGAGCCTGGGTCTAGATGACAGGGCTAGCGAGACAAGACTTACATCGCCTGGTGATCTTGGGCTGCGCGTGTGTTTGGGCTGACGAGGACGTCAGGCCTAAACGGAGGGAGTCTGTGACGCCCTCAGTTGTCCCACATCGGATGTGGATGGAATTATTATTGGGTTTATATGAGACATGGACACTAGTAATAATAACTGAGCTTAAGTATTTTGGGCTGTGGTTGGGGCCCAACGAGTTATTATTGCTAGTGGGCCGGGTCGTTACATTTTGTCACGCCCCGAGATTCGAAAGTGGGTCTAAAATTTTTTTTTTTTTTTAATCAGAGTTTAAACTTATTTTCTCCAAGGCGTGAACAGACCGCCACACATATAGAAAAGTCTCTGTATCTCCAACAGAGTCTTCCCTATATGTGCTCGGCTAACAGATACAGTCAATCAGAGTAGATACAAGATAGATATACTAATTAAGTTCTACTCTATTACATCCACAAGGTTCCAGAGTTATTACAATCCAGTTTCTCAAAATGGAAATATCAGTTATAAGTTTTACTAAAACCAAAAGGGGTACATCCTACCAGGGTCAGTCTATCTCACGTCCTCACACAGAGCGTCCAAAAGTCCCCCCACCCGAAGGACCTGAAAAACAGTCACCCGAGGGTGTGAGACACACCGGAGTGTATCCCAGTGGGCACGACGGGCCGGGAAATAGCAAGCCGTACCTACTGGATACAATAATAAGCGGATAGCAAAAGTAGGATATACTGCAACTGAAAGGTATAATTCAAACATGTACCATTAATCATGGATTAATCAACAGAGCAGTGTAATCATATATAAAGCTGATCATGCTATAACTGATAATCTGACAAGTAGGAATGAATATGTTATAGCTGACAAACAGGAAATAGTCATACTATCACTGATAATCTGGCGAGCAATAAATGATCATGCTATAACTGATAATCTGACAAGCAGGAAATAACAAATATCATGCGTCAAAGGTGTCACCACAAATATACCCAATCGAATGCCACTGTTGGCCACAAGGGCCTCAGGCTAAACTTGCCATGGAGCAAATGACCTCAGGCTAAACCACTTTTGGTCACACAATCAAGCTATCATAACCCCACTAGGCTCACGGGTCGATCAGACCTCTCTACCGGTAAAGAACACCGTGACGGTGGCCAAACCGCCGGTGTGCGCGACTGAAAGCTTGGCTCGACGGCGATCATAATGCTGATGCTCAAACCATGGTCCACTGACCACATAGACGGCAAGAAGCCGAGGAAAATCCCCACCGGGATACAAGTATAACATGCCACATGCTGAAGTAGTATCTCCTATTCTAAATATGCAGTGAAGAATAGAGACAGGTATAGAACTATGCTAGTGACCAATCAAGCATGGCATGTGTCCAGGAAATGCATATCAACTGTTGAAGAAATCATAATATAAGTCCGCATGATACACTAGTAACTGCTGGAATGTAAGCACGATATGACAAGCAACTGCTGGAATATAAGCATGATATATCTCAGTAGGGTAATCAAGCAACTGCTGGTAGATAAGCAAGTAATAAGAACAGGTATAAACTCAATAGCAATCATACTGCTAAATCTCAGTCCACGGTCGGTAGACCGGACAGACGGCGAGAAGCCGAGGAAATCCCCACTAGGATATCGATACTGATGCAATTCATGCCAAGTACTGGGACTAGAACTCCTATTCTAAACATGCAGTGAAGAATAGAGTATAACGAAAGGCTCATATGTATAATCAGGCAATATAGCTGAAATAACTGAATGCTGGAATGAAAGCATATAGTAAGGCTAAAGCATAGGTTCAGGGCTACACCAAGAACAGGGGTCCAACCTACCACGGCACCCAATAGGGCCGACCTGATAAAACGCGGACCGAAGATAAACCCACCTGTATATAGGAGGAACAACGACTCCACCAGAAGGTAGACGGTCACGATAACCACAAGACGGATCACGGCTGGCTCCTGACGACTGGGCCCTACAATAATACCGGGTGACAACTCAGGATCTATCAAATCCTCAAAGTGCATAAGCGCGAATCGACCGTTTCGTCGATTTGCGAAACATTAAGCATATTTAGCTTAACAGGAACTCCAGGAACCCCACCGAAAGGTCAAAACCACTTTAGAACCTTCAGCTAGCTTTTCCACACTGCTACAATTACAGCCAGGCCCCCAGGTTTACTCGGAATGCATTTTATACACTAAATACACACTATTTTGGCTCTTTCTCATAAACGGAGAATCATTTTTACGAGCCGTCACCTCCAGTAGGTGACAATCGACTTGCTGAACGCCGTGCTCACACATTTGTGGCAGCGCGATACCCGAGGAAAACTTCGGGCCATGTATTACTCTTCTAACCTAGCCGAAACGCATTTTTGTTTCTTCGGCTCACCAAAACCCAAAACAAACGCGAGCATCGCGTTCAGTGACCCCAAAATAGCCAGGAGTACACTGTTACAACTTTTCACACAGCCCCTAATATAGTTATTAATAATTTATTGCATTTAGGCTTGATTTTGATGCAACTTTGCTTCTATACCTCATATGTCAAAACTTTGTATATAAACATGCTTTTAAATATTGTAAGGACACTGGGGCTCACCATCTTGGCAGCCCATTCCTGCTGGTTCAACCTGAACCACATTCTTGCTCTCACACACACTCACAATGCACCATACACTTGTCCACACAGATCCAAGTTGATCTGAAGTGAGCATCAAGCTCAGGGGACCTTCCTGAGTAAGTTTGATATACAACTTGAAGCTTAATTCTGCCTCGAAGTTCTTTGAGGCATTTCCTCAAACACTTGGCATGCACCATATATACAAAGCTTCACAACAACTTCCCCGAGTTGGTTCTCAGCATTCACAGCACCTGGGGGCCTACCGCTTGGATCAAAATACTCCACTAGATCCCAGGTGTTGTTCTCATCATCTTGGAGCAACCAATTCCCCCCAAACCGGCCGGGCCCGAGGAAGAAGATGACTTCCTCAACCTTGAAATTCGTGATGACCAACCCAGGACTTCTGGGCTTCATCAAAATGCACCAGCAGGTGCATCTCATTTCCCTGATGCTCTCCAGGTCCATGCCTGGTCGACGGAGTGAGGCGGCGCCGGCCGGGCATGAAGCTCCATTTTGAGCTTAATGCCTCTAATGGCGGATTTTATCCGAGTCCATGGGAAGCCCTCAAACTTGCAAGGTAGGTTCCCTAGACCCGTACGAAGCTTCCCGACCCACTCCGGGTTGCCGGAGATGGCCGGAGCGCCGGCGGCCAAGAATGGAGTCACTCTCGGGTTAAACATGGCCGCCACCATCCGATGCTGCATGGGCAGCATGCAAGTGCATGGATGCACTCCCGTTGGTCCCAGCAACCTTTCTGGACAAGTGCCCGGCGGCGAGGATGCGGCGGAGAAGGTGGCGGAGCAAGCTCGGTTTGGAGCTTCCCACCGTTAATGGCGGATTTTTAATGGGGCATTTTGGAGACTTCCAATTTGGATGGGAATGCTCAGGAGAGTCGTAGGAAGCTTCCCGACCAACCCTCCCCGGCCGGAGATGGCCGGAGCGCCGGCGGCCGCGAGTGGAACCCATTTCGGTTCAATCTTGGCCGCGCCAACTCCAAGCTGCATGGGCCGCATGCAAATGCATGGGAGCACTCCTCACACTCCCAGGAAGAAGTCTGGGCAAGTGGCCGGCGGCGGAGTGGCCTGCCGGCGCCGGAGCAACAAGCTCGGCCGAAGTGCAAGAAACCCGAAAAGCTAGGGCATCAATTTTCTCCCAAAATACTCAACCATATTCACCCAAACTTTGCAGAAATATTCTATGGATCCTACAGTCCATGGCTACCAAATTTGACCCATTTTGGTCTATTGGTTGCAAAGAACAGCCGCGGCGGAGCTTCTTTAGGTTTCCGGCCATATCTTGCTCCCGCCGGCCATGCGCTTTGCATGGGGGCTCGGGGCTGTGCAGAAAGCATCCTAAGGTTCTAATTAACCGACTGCTAAGGGTCCGGGGTGCTAAGAACCATGGGTTGGAGAATTCTTACCGTGGCCGGAGTTGGAGAAGAAGGAAAGTAGCCGGAATGGGTTCCTCTTCCACGCGCCGCCTCGGCAAGCAACCAGGTACCCTTCAAGTCACAGAGGAACTCCTCCAGAACTCCAGGTCCACTCTGGTGAAGTTTGGTTCCAACCTCTCCTTTCTCTCCCTCTCTCTCGAGTTTCCAATAATGGTGTTATGACCCTCGGCCACCCCCACACTCTGGGCTTATGAGGATTAACTCTTGGGAGTTAGAAATCCCAAGAGCCTCGTGTAACCTCCCACGAGGAAGCCCAAAAGCCAACTCCTCTTTAATGCAAGATTCTTTGCATTATTCCCTTCAAACCGGGTTCACACTTAACCCCCAAGCTCCGAGCTCTGCTCAGCCACATTCGTGGGCTTCTTAGGTTGGCAGAGGCCCAATGAACAAGATCCCAAGAGTTCTGGCCCAAGATCACCCAACAACTTAAAGGAAAAGTGATAATTCGGCACCTTTCACGCATTTCAAGAAAATTTACTCGACGAAATGCGAAATGGACTTCGCCACGACGTCCGGCTCGTCGAGAGCTTCAAGATAGGCTGTTCATTTGCTCAATTTGGTGCACAAATGAATTCTCGGGCCATTTAGTTCAATGTGTCGTAATCCGACGCACGCACTTCGATGCACCCGGATCGCCAAACACGAAAACCATCAGTGCCATTGCGCTCAGAACGTCGAAATTAGTTAGGATCCACTACTCATACCCCTATGTAAGGGTTTTAGACAGTGGTTCGGCCAACTGTCACTCGCGAAGGGTCGAAAATCGCGAGTTACTATTCACACTTAAGTCGCGGGGCCCGTTTTTGATTTCTGATTTCTGGAAGATCCGACTGTCAGATCGAAAACATATGAATATGAAACTTCTATGTTTTGACGAGACGATCGCAATGGTGATCTCGGATTTTCCAGATCATACCCCGATCAAAAGTCGACATTTCTGGGCCACTATTGACCCACTAATTGCCCATTTTTGCTATTTAAATAATTCTGAAAATTATTTTAACTTAAATTTGGATTTTAAAAATTATGGTTACTACAGTTTCGAAGGGTTCTCGCTGGTTGAAACCAACAGCGTGAGTATTTCTATCTTCCGCTGGTTCCTACGTCAAAATTGGTGTACGTTGGAACCCGTGAAAACCTAGTTTGAGGCTAGAGCCTCTGTTGGTGCGCACCTCATGTGCAACTGTCCCAACACCTAAATTATTATGTGTTGGGATAGCATGTTGTCTAAGGAGACCTACGGCATGTCTTGAGGCGCTCCAAAGACTGGTTGGAGGTCTCGGTGGGTAAGGTGATGGTTTGGGCAAGGTTCGAAAAATTGGTTAAAGAAATCGAAGTTCCGATCACACCGGTTCATGTTGTTGGTGACTCAGTGTTGCGGATAGTTGGACTCTGTTAGTATCCCATGGGTTGGTCTAATTCCAGGATCGTATTGTGAAACCACTGTTGCAAATATGTCGTCTTGCACTTCAGTGTGGTTTGTGTGTCGGTTGGTGTCATGGACACATTGTAGTTTACATTGACACTTGGTGATTATGCCTAGGTTCATGTGACACCTAGAGGCATTGGTAGAGTAGCGGACTCAAGTATTCAGTTTATAGGTGGATGCTTCGATCCGAAGTCAGTAAAGTAGTGCCAACTCGGCTACCTTCTTTTATCCTTCATTCTCTCTATGGTTCATGTTGAGTATATCTTTTGCACCACTTGGCTTCTTATCGTATTTGCTTTACTTCAATTGATATATCATGTAGAATAATTTTGAGTTGTAAAGTGGTGTATCTTTAATTACTTGATTGCATTATATGATCGCTATTTGACCTAATCGGTCGGTGTTTGATTGCATTATATGATAGCCATTTGACCTAATCGGTCGGTGTTAGACATCAGTAGATATATGTATATATATATATATAGAGAGAGAGAGAGAGAGAGTAGGACTTGTGTGCTTTTAGAAGCACGGGGCCCTTTGTGCTTCCAAGTTATTTTCGATGTTGGGACTTCCGAATCGATGATCGGCTCCGTTAGACTTGATCTAAAATATTTGAA
Organism: Tillandsia leiboldiana; assembly: GCA_029204045.2. NCBI lineage: Eukaryota > Viridiplantae > Streptophyta > Magnoliopsida > Poales > Bromeliaceae > Tillandsia > Tillandsia leiboldiana. Next base: position 22,530,175 of record CM055077.1, read on the forward strand.
GCAAGGATTTAAGTGTCGTGGTACGTGATGGTGCCGAAAACTTGCCGGCACGGTACGGCACGGTGAGTGCCGAGCAGTGCCGATGAGTGCCGATCACAAAAAAAACGTGTGCCGACACATAATGGTATGAAATATTTATTTTATTTAGCTACAAAATTTTCTAATTGTTTATTATGTATCTTTATCAAAAATTTTGAACTTTATTGAGAAAATTACTTAGTAAATTAAAAAAAAAAAGGTTTTGAGTTGTGCCATCGGCACGGGGACTGTATCGTGCCGATATCTTATTGGCACGGTGGATACGGACCGTGCCGATGAATATTTAAATCCTTGATTTGAAGTATCTAGAAAAAATAAATTTTGCGGTTTTTCAAAATCATTTGCCTAGTGATCGAAAGGGCTCAAAATCAACGACTGAAAATAAAAATCTCACAAAATATGATGATATGATACTAAAATTTTAGATCAAAAATATTAATTTTGTTTTATAATAGTATAAAGAATTTCAATCAAAATTTTACGTAATTTAAATATTTCTACACCATTAAACTTGCAAACGGCTCACCACAGCCATTAAAATTATTGATTTTGAGCCTTTTTGAACACTAGGCAAATGATATCGAAAATTCACGAAATTTATTTTCTAGGCCTTTTAAATACTCTAGATTAAGTTTAACGGAGCCGATCGTCCATTCGGAAGTCGGCACATCGAAAACAACTTAGAAGCACGGAGGCTAAAGCACACAAGCCTATATATATATATCAAGGATTTAAGTGCCGTGGCACGGGGTCGTGCCGAAAACTTACCGGCACGGTGCGTGTCGGACAGTGCCGATGAGTGCCGATGTAGTAATCGTGATTTTGAAACTGGATTTTTAAGTTTAAATAAATTTCCTGAAATATTAATTGGCAAAATTATGGAATTAATAGTGTAATTTGGACCCAGAAATACCGGCTTTTGATCGGAGTCTGATCTCGAAAATCTGAGATCACCTATGCGACCGCCTCGTCGAAACAAGTAAAAATGATATACACATATTTTCGATCCGACGGTCGGATCGTCCGAAAAACAGCGAAGAAGACGCGGGGCCCACAACTTAAGTTGTGAATAGTAACCCCTGATTTAATTCCCTCTCGACCAACATCGGCCGATTCGCTGTCTGGACTCCGAACATATCAGTTCAGGTAGTCGGATTTAACTGCTTCATCGTTCTGAACGCAATGGCGCTGACGAAATTCGCATTTGACGACTCTGGTGCCTCGAAGTGCGTGGAATACAGTAAAATACACTGTATTTTATGGGCCAAGAGTTTCTAGGAGCGCCGAAGCAAGAAAGCAAATACGTTACTTGAAAGGTCTCAACGAGCCGGACGTCGTGGCGAGGTCCGTTTTTCGATTTGACGACCCGTGCATCTCGAAATGCGTGAAATACGCCGAAAAAGAGGGTATTTTTGTGAAAAACCTATTATTTTATGTACCAAATCAAATGAGGTTTCTTGGTGAGGGTTCTAGGTGTAATTGTGACCTACAGCAGGGACCTAGTTGTTAGAGGCACAAGGTACAGGGACCTATTAGCATTTTGTTGCATAATAGAGTTTTTGGTTTGGGGTCTCTTGGGCTCCTCGTGTGGGGGGGGAGGGGGGGGGGGGGGGGTTACAGGCATCCGAGGGGCTCTTAAATTCTGTAGTGCGTTGAAGCAAAGCAAAACGCCTTTCCCCCATTAGCTCTGAGTCGCCAAGAGCCGCAGCCATTGAAGGGAGAAACCGAGCTTGGGCAAGGAAGAAGAGGTCTGCACCTGAGATCCTCAAGTTGGTCTTGGAGCTTTCCTGTGAGTTCCTCTGCTTCCTGTGAGCGCGCCTGAGGGAGCCAAGAGGCGCGCGTTGCGGGGAAGGGGTGAACCGGCTTCTTCCTTCTTCTCCAACTCCGGCGAGGTAAGTCCTCTTGATCCAATGGTTTTTTGGACCCGAGACCCATGGAAGTAGCCTCTGTAGGGTCTAGGCATTCCCCACGTCAAGTCCCAGCTCTTGGGAAGTCTCCGGTTGCCGGCGGGAGGAATATCTTCGCCGGAACCCTATTTAGCTCCGCCGCGGCCGTGCGTCGCAACCGCTGGCTCAAACGCCGAACCAAAATGGTGGCCTTGGACTGTAGGACATGGTGATCATCTCCCCAAAATTTGGTGGAGTTTGGTTGTGTATGCGCGTCGCAGATCGAAACCCTAATTTTTCGGGTTTTGAAGCTTCGGCCGAGCACTTTGCTCCGGCGCCGGCGTCGCTCCCCACCGCCGGCCACTTGGCCGAGAAGCTTCCTGAGTCCATTTGGGGACCATCCATGCATTTGCATGCCATCCATGCAGCCCGAGGAAGGAGCGGCCATGGGTGACCGAGCTTGAGCTCGAAACATGGTGGCCGGCCTTCCGGTCGTCGCCTACTGTGGGGACTTGCCCAGAATGCTTTATGGTGTTATTTAGAGCACACCCATGTATTTGCATGAACCCCATGCTGCCCGGGTGGAGTTCCACCATTGTTGGTGGAAGCTCGGGCCAAGCTTGCTCTACCGCCGCCGCCGCCGCCGTGTCCTGTCGTCGGGCACAGGTCCAGCGAGCTTAGTGGGGTCGAGAGGCACCTGTAGGTGCTGTTGTGAGAGGCCCAAAAACCAGTGATGGAAAAACACCATTGTTGGTCTATGGAGCTTCATCTTCTTCATCATCTTCTTCTTGTTCTCGGCCACCCGAGTGTGTAAGATGACCCAAGTTGCAAGGGAAATGCTCCTGCAGCCTTATAGAGTCTTTCCAATCAAGTTAGAAGCTCCCAGAACCATTCATGCTTTAGTTACTGCTTGGGTTTGGAGAGATTGTATGTTAAGTTTTTGTGCCCACCATATGTTTGTATAAATGCCCCAAAGAACTCGAATTCAGTTTTAGCTATAGCTAAGCATCCAGCAAGTTATCAGATTACTCCACATGATTCCCTGAGCTTAATGCTCACTTCAGATGCAAAGATGGCTGTGTGAATCAAAGTGTGGAGCATGCTAAGGCCATTAGAGAGCAAGGTGGTTGGATCTGTGGATCCGGCAGCTTCTGGGTTGCACCAAGGCAAGCCCTCGAGTCTCTATGAGGTCCTGAGCAAGATGCTCAAGTTTGTTTGGAGTTGGCACAAGCAGAAACCAAAGTTTGAGTAATTAGAACCTTATATGGGTTCAATTAGTTATGGGGCTGATTTAGTGACTTAGCAAGTTCGCCGCAGTGAGCCTCTGTCTAATTTGATGTCACTGAACGCGATGCTCACCTTAAAAATGGGTATGTGTGGGTTGTTCCCTGATCAACATCTATGATTCAGGTTGGCATCTATGACTCTAGCCTTCGAGCATTCCGTTGGAGTTGTCAGATCGCCCGCAAATAGGTGGGTTTATCTTCGGTCCGGGCTTTATCATTTCGGCCCTCTAGGGTATCGTAATTGGTCGGACCCCTGTTCTTGTTGTAGCCTAGACTTCTTATTTGAGCCTGCCTTTTTATTGATCAGCATCACCTTTATATTGCTATATTTGCCTGATTTAATGATTGCTATCAGTTTATGTTATGCCCTGCATGATTGATCCTTAGATTATTACCAGTTATTATGATTCTCCTGGACATTTGCCATGCCTGATTGGTCATTAGTTAGTTATCACACATTTACTCGCTTATCAGTATTTCCTGATTATTCTTGCCATTTGCCATGTGTGATTGATCAGTTATTGTTTCCTCCATTTTTATTGCATGAGTCGAGATCAGTTGGTTTCTGCTATTGCATCCCTGTTGGGATTTTCCCGGCTTGTTGCCGATTACCATGAGTCGAGATTTGATGGCTTTCTGCTATTGCATCCCTGTTGGGATTTTCCCGGCTTGTTGCCGATTACCATGAGTAGAGATTTGTTGGCTTTCTGCTATTGCATCCCTGCTGGGATTTTCCGGCTTATTGCCGATTACCCGGTCGGTGGACCGTGAGCTTGAGCATTCGCATTATGATCGCCCGCACTGCTGTACTTCACGAACATCAGCGGAGTAGCTACCCGTGTGGATGTTCTTTACCGGTAAAGTGGTCTGGTGTATGACCCGTGACTCCCAGGTTAGTGCCCAAGGGTGCCGGAGTGTTGACTCCCAGGTTAGTGCCCGAGGGTGCCGGAGTATGTCAGCCAGGTTGGTGCCAGGTTCGGCGAGTTTTCCCTGAGGTCATATTGACCAATATGGCGGCTTTGATTGGGTACTTGCTTGTTCTTTCATTGATGCATAAATTGCCTGTTTAATCTACTTTACATCATACTCTTATGATTGCCCAGTGCTTGCTCAATTTTATTCAGTACTTACATCAGCATGCTCTTATTATGATCTATATCTGCCTTGCTTATTGTTGTTATTATCCGCACCATGATCTACATTATGCTTACCTAAATTGATATCTTACTATCCGCTAGTTATTGTATGCCAGTAGGTACGATCTGCTATTTCTCGGCTCGTCGTGCCCACTGGGATACACTGTCGATGTATCTCACAACCCCTGGGTGACCATTTTTCAGGTCGGTCGGGTGCTGGGATGTCGGGACGTGTTGGTAAGGTTATCGAGATAGCTTTGACCCGTGGACAACCGCTGTAATATTATAAATTGTAAATCATGTAATTTAATTGTAAAGTTATTGTAATAAGTTGTTGTAAATAGTTAATCATCTTTAAAAGTTTGTAATTTAGACTACTCTGATTTTGACTGCAAGTGCTGAGCCGTGCATGTATAGAAAAGGCTCAATCCAATGGGGATTAGGAATTTTCTATACATGTGGCGATCTGTCGTGCCCTGGCTGGTTTTAAACTCTGATTGAAAAAAAAAAAAAAAAATTAGACTTTGTTTTTCGAACTCGGGGCGTGACAACCGATCACAAAAAATCATATATGCCGACACATAATGGCATGAAGTATTTATTTTTTTTAGCAACAAAAATTTCTAATTATTTATTATATACCTTTATCAAATATTTTGAACTTTATTGAGAAAATTACTTAGTAATTTTAAGAAAAAAGGGTTTTGAGCTATGCCATCGGCACGGGGGCTATATCGTGCCGGTATCTTGTTGGCACGATACAACACGGTGGATACGGCCCGTGCCGATGGATACTTAAATCCTTGATAGATATATATATATATATATATATATATATATATATATATATATATATATATATATATATATATATATATATATATATATACAGAGAGAGAGAGAGAGAGAGAGAGAGAGAGAGTTAGGCTTGTGTGCTTTTAAAAACACGGAGGCTCCCGTGCTCCCAAGTTGTTTTCGATGTTGGGACTTCCGAATGGACGATCGGCTTCATTAAACTTGATATAGAGTATTTAAAAGGCCTAGAAATTAAATTTTGCGAATTTTCGATATCCTTTTCCTAGTGATCAAAGTGGCTCAAAATCAACAATTTTAATAATTGTGGTGAGCCGTTTACAAGTTTAACGGTGTAGAAATATCCAAATCACGTAAAATTTTGATAGAAATTTTTTTATACTATATAGATCAAGATCAATATCTTTGATCTAAAATTTTAGTATCATATCATCATATTTTGTGAGATTTTTATTTTCAGCCGTTGATTTTCAGCCTTTCGATCACTAGGTAAATGATATCGAAAAATCACAAAATTTAGTTTCTAGATACTTCAAATATTCTAGATAAGTCTACGGAGCCGATCGTCCATTCGGAAGTCCCAACATTAAAAATAATTTGGGAGCATAGAGGGCTCCGTGCTTTTAAAAACACACAAGCTCTACTATATATATACATATATATATATATATATGAGCTAGGCTCCTATGCTTGCGAAAGTACGAAAGCCTCCGTGCTTGTAAGTTGTTTTCGATGATGGGACATCAGATTCGACGATCGGCTCCGTTAGACATGATCTATAATGTTGGAACTATCTAAAAACCAAAATTCATAATTTGTTTACTTTGTTTGCCTAGTGAACGAGTAGCCTCAAAATGAACGGCTGAAAATAAAAATCTCATAAAAATAGTGATAAAAGACTCAAATTTCAAATCAGAATTGATGTTAAGTAGAATTTTCTATTAAAGTTTCACCTAATTTGGATTGTTCTACACAGTTGAACACTTCGATTTTAAAGAAAACGTAAAGAAATAGCAAAATCGAAGATCCACTTATTAGGTAAGTTAAGAAAATTTACAACTTAAATTTTTTTCCATACATTTAGAATATATTTAATTTGTAAATTTTCTTTTGTGAAGAAATATGAAATTATGCAAATTTTTATTAACAACTTACAAAAATATGAAAATATATCCACTTGATTTAGTCATTATATGGTTCATTTTTAATTTTCTTGGATAAATTTAGCATTTTGTGCGAGATTTAAGATATTTTTAACTTTAAAAACTTTATTATTAGATTTAGAAACATGAAAATTCAAATAAAATTGAAAACCAAATAGAAGCAATTGATATTTAAATTTACTTAATGTACATGTCATATAGTTTATTGTTAAATTTTCATAAATAGATCTTACAAGGTTTCTTATTTAAATTTAAGAAAAAATAATTTTCTTGGATGAACTTGCAAATTTTGCATAAAAATTTTTAAAAAAAATAAAAAAATCTCCAATTCATATTTTATAATTTTTAAAATTCTAAAAAAATAATGATAAATCAAAAAAAAATTTAAAAGTTAATCAATTTTTATTATTGCTTAATTTATTTATCGTATGGTTTATTATTAAATTTTCATGGATAGATTTTTAATTTTTTTAATATTTTTAGAAAAAAAAAAATTCTTCAATTTTTTCATAAATATTTTTAAAAAATTTGAAAATGAAAGAAACTATCAGCGCACTTGAGGTCCCATTCTAGTTGTCTAGTCATCATACGGTCCTTCATCGAATCAATACGAATGAATCTTACAAATTTTTATAAAAATTTAAAGAAAAATAATTTTCCCTATAAACTGTAGTTGTATTTTACTTCACATATAAAGAAGACTACTACTATATTAAACTAGTAACTAGTAAGTTAGTAAGCTATTATTGACATTAGATCAAGACAAATTAATACATAGCCAAAACTTATAATTATTACTCTAAAACTTTTAAAATAACATTATAAAGTCTTATTGGATAGAAAAAACTAAAATAAGACCGTGCCAAAGTGTGCCACTAGGAGGACGTGCGTGCCCGTCGGCACGCAAGCTCGCCATGTGTCGCCACGCAAGCGTGCCTATGCTGTATGGTGCCAGGCAACAGCCGGCACACCCCCGTGCCACGGCACTTTAATTCTTGGCCGATACATAATGGCATGAAATATTGATTTTATTTTGCTACAAAATTTTCTAATTGTTTATTATGTATCTTTATCAAATCTTTTAAACTTTATTGAGAAAATTACTTAGTAAATTAAAAAAAAAAAAAGGGTTTTGAGTTGTGCCATCGGCACGGGGACTGTATCGTGCCGATATTTTGTTGGCATGATACGGCACGGTGGAAACGGACCATGCTAATGGATACTTAAATCCTTGATATGTCATTACTATCATATGACAGTTAGTTGACCTGATCAGTCGATATCATATTATCACTCTGGTGACATTGTTTGACGTGATTGGTCGGTGAATGCGCTTAACAGCCTAAAGGTGAGAGCCTCGAGGTGCTTGTAGAAACTGAGCAACCAGATTCACAGCATATGAGATATTTGGTCAAGTGAAGGTAAGATATTGAAGTGCACCAACAACCTGACGGTAGATACAGGAGTCCTCAAGTAGGCAGCCCTCATGAGAAGACCGTCGAGTCGTAGATAATAGCGAAGTAGAAACAAATTTGCTGGAAAGCATACTATGCCGCTCAAGTAGTTATTGAGCATATTTCTGTTAAGTCGACCAAAGACCATGAGCTGAATTAATTATTTCTACTCTCCGAAAAAAAATGAAGAGGTCACAAATCCTACATAGCAAATTCTGTCTAGAGTGAATATTAAAGAGTTCAGTGTAGAGGACGAGCTGCCTATAACAATGATATCATCAACATATAGAAGAAGAACGAGAACTCCTCCCTTATTATGGAAGGTAAATATAGAAGGATCAGTCGAACTCCCAATAAATCCTAACTCAAATAAAATAGATGTGAAACGATGAAAGTTGAAACCAAGCCCGGGGTGCCTGTTTGAGTCCATAAATCGCTTTGCGAAGTCTACAAACATAATTAAGAAATGAATGATGAACAAACCCACGAGGATGTTTTCATATAAACTTCATTAAGAATACCATGAAAAGAAATCCATTCTACACATCAAGTTGGCGAAGAGCCCAACCAAAAGATAAAGTAACGAAAATAATTGTTCGAATAGTAGTAAGCTTCACGACAGAAGAAAATTTCATCAAAATCAATTCCTTGTTGCTTGAAGCCTTGTGCAACAAGACAAGCTTTCAAACGCTCCAACGAACCGTCCGTGTTCTGCTTTACTTTATAGACCTATTTACACCCAATAAGATTAACACAGGTTGATAATAGAACTAAGTCCCAGATAGAATTAGAGAGAAGAGCCTGAAATTCTTCTTGCATGGCCTGACGCCCACCTGCATCCTGAAATGCTTCAGAGAAATTATTAGGTTCAACTAAAAAAGAAGATTGTGAGGAAGCCAAGAGAGAGGTAGAAATATCCCTCTGCTTAGTCATGGACCGTGTGAGCATACCATAGGTTCTAAAGGATATAGGTGGGGGAGGTGCGGTTGATGTTTGGTGTTGAAGTGTAGGTAGTAAAGGTAAAGTGGATGAAGAGAAGACAGGGTCGGCTTATGGTAACTGTAGGTCAAGTGATAGTGAAGGAGGTAATGATTAAATAGTAGAATGTTTAGAAGTAAATTTCTTGGTATACACTCGAAACTGTTTTTGACCAACGGTGGTAGGTGCACTTTTAGTTCCAATCAATGGACCAGATAAAATATTGCTGGTATTAGTAATCTCTATAGCTTCAGAAACTGGTGAATTGGAAGTAGAGGAAGAAAGAACAATTAGGCAGCGTTTGGGAAGTGGAACTAGGGAGGGATAACTCCTTATGACCCCCAGTTATACCCAAACACTTTTTTTGGGGGTGGGAACAAGCTGTTCCCACCCCAAGCGGGTTAGGATGTGGTGGGTGCACTTTTAGTTCCAATCAATGGACCAGATAAAATATTGCTGGTATTAGTAATCTCTATAGCTTCAGAAACTGGTGAATTGGAAGTGGAGGAAGAAAGAACAATTAGGCAGTGTTTGGGAAGTGGAACTAGGGTGGGATAACTCCTTATCCCCCCCAGTTATACCCAAACACATTTTTTGGGGGTGGGAACAAGCTGTTCCCACCCCAAGGTGGAACAACTCCACTGGTGGAGTTGTTCCACCTGCTGTTTCCTTCTTTTTTTATTTTTTCTTTCTTTTTTTAAAAAAATTAAAAAATTTTAAATTATAAGATATTTAAATTTATAAAATTTAAAATTTATTTTTTTAATTTTATAAATTTTAAAATTTTTAACTTACTTTTTAATAAATCTAAAAATATAATTTTTTTATATTTTTTTAAAAATTAATTAATTTTAAAATTTTTAAATTTATGCATTTTATAAATTTTTTAAAATTTATACTAATTTTAAAATTAAAACTTTTGCTTCTACTTTTGTAATTTTTTGAGATAATTAAAATTAAAATTTTTAACATTTATAAATTTTTAAATTTTAAATTTTATAGCTTTTAAAATTTTTAACTTTAATTTTTAATAAATTTATCAATTTATAAAAATTTAAATTTTATTATTTTTACAATTTATACAAATTTTTAAATTTTTAATTTTAATTTTTAATAAATAATTCACCAAATTTTTAAAATTTATAAATTTATAAATTTATACCTATTTTTATATACAAAATTTTGAATTTTAAAAAAATTATAAATTTTAAAAAACCAAAAATTTTTTAATAATTTTTTTTTATATATAAGTAAAATATAAATTTTAATAAATATTTTAAATTAAATATTTAAATTCATATCAGTAAAATTTTTATCTTAAATTAAAATTTTAGTCCTCCCTATTCTTCTTATTCCTCTTTAACTTACCAAACACAATTTTTCTTATCCCCGGTACAACTCTTATATTCAACCAAATACAAAATTACTTTAATTCCTGCTTGTACCTGAACTTATACCTATCCCAGGAATAACCAGTTTTCGCTTATACCCGAACCAAACGCAGCCTTAAAGAATTCACAAAGGGAAGAAAATTAAAACTTGCAATGGCCTCAAGAGATGAAGGATCACCCTCTAATAGCGGAGGGTTAGAAGGAAAATTTTGAAATATTTGAAAGTTAGAGCTATCAGTTTGAGAGAATTTAGTGAGGCAAGAAAAAGGAAAAACACTCTAAATAAAAGTAACATGGAGAGAGAAAAAAACTTTACCGGTCTGTGGATAAAAACATCTAAAGCCCTTGTCAAGATAGACACAAGGTAGGGAAATGTCAAGATAGACACAAGGTAGGGAACAAGATTATAATTTGTGGATCGTAATGTCCTGTAAATCAAGATAACACAAGAATCCGAAAACTCTCACAAGTTGCAAGTCAGTAGGATTAAGACTATATATAAGTTGATCTGGTGACTTCCCTTAGGTACCGTTTGGTTCGGGGATTATGAACTTGGGGATAAATTTTTTTATCCCTGGGATAGCTTGCTATTCCGGGATAGTCAGGGATAAAAAAAAAATAGTGTTTGGTTTGTAAAACTGTTATTCTTAGAAATAGCTGAAATTGTGTTTGGTTCATTTATTGGAATAAGCGAGAATAGTGAAAAAATAAGAGTAATTATAATTTTAAAATAATAATATTTTATCTAATTAATTAATATAAAATATTAATTAAATAATAATTAATATTGTATAAATTAAAGTTTATATTTTAGTAAATAATACCGTTTAATTTTTTAAAAATTAAAGTTAAAAATTTTAAAATTTGTATAAATTTTAAAATTTTAAAATTTATTTAATTTATAAATTTATTAAAAATTAAAGTTACAAATTTAAAAAGTTATAAAATTTAAAAGTTCTCTAAATTTAAAAATTTAAATTTTAATTATCTGGAAAAATGTGTAAAAGATGATGCAAAAAATTTTATTTTTAAATTAAAAAATTTCTATAAAAAATTTAAAAATTTATATATACAAAATTTGTATAAATTTTAAAATCTTAAAATTTTAAATTTTTTAAAATTTTTAGATTTATAAAAAATTGAAGTTAAAAATTTTAAAATTTATAAAATAAAAAAAAAAATTAAATTTAAAATTTTATAAATTTTTATTTAAATAAAAAAAAAAAAAAAAAAAAAAAAAAAAAAAAAAAAATGGAAACAAGGTTGTTCCCGGATGGGAACAACCTTATTCCTACCAATGGGGGGAATTGTTATCCCCCCTCCTTAACTATTCCAAAATAGCCCGTTAAGGGAGGGATAACAAATCTCTCCATTTTTTTTTTTTGTTTGGGGGATAAAGGGAGGATAAAGGAGTTATTCCCCCTTTATCCTCCAACCAAACATGGCCTTAAAGAACAGTAATAAGAAAAACAGCTTGCATTAAGACATTTACCCAAAAACGATGAGGCATACAAGAATGAAAAAGAATTGTTCTCACTATATTTGTCAAATGTCTGTGTTTGCGCTTAGCTACACCATTCTATTGTGATGTGTGAGGGCAAGAAATACGATGAATAATACCAGTTTGACGAAAAAAGAGACAAATTTCTCATTGACAAATTCTTTACCTCCAAAAATATTTTCAATCATAGCCACTTAATTTGCTTATCAAAAATATTTTCAATCATAGCCTTAAATTCAACAAATTTATCAAAAACCTAATGTTTATGTTTCAAAAGATATGTCTATGAGTAACGAATAAAATCATCCACGAAAACAACATAATATTTATAACCAGAAATAGAAGAAATAGTTGATTGCCAAACATCAAAATGAATTAAATAAAATAGAGAAACAGACAGATTGTGATTTATAAATGGAAGTTTAACATATTTACTGACATTACAAGAATTGCAATGAGAAATCTTAACTTCAAACTCTCCTAAAAAATTATTGTCTTTAACAAATTTGGATAAAAAATCTAAACTAGAATGCCCTAATCTTTTATGTCATAAGTCACTATTATTAACTTTTGAGGCAATCAAAGCACCTATGTCTTTATTTCTAATACTTGCAATTGTCGATGATAACGAATATAGTGAAGTTCCTGAACTACGACATAGGAGGAGCTCATTCCATGTTTCCTTGTCCTTCACACAAAAACCAACATAATCAAAAATTCAATGGTACTGTAGCAGTGGTACTGTAGCAACAGTACTGTATCAAAATACTGTAGCAGCGGTAGAACGATAAGAGAGAGAAAGAAGAAAAACTTGCGACAGAAAGGAAAAAGAATGACGGCTCTGTTGATTTTCCATAGAGAGTTTAGAGCTCTAATACCATGAAATATTGGATAAAGCCGTAAAGACCCCCTCTAGGGTTTCCATTGAATATATAATAAACACAATTACGAAAAACACCTTATAGTACAAGTTATGTTAAACTAGACCCCCTCTAGGCTTGTTTGGCTTTCTTCTTTCTGACTACAAGGACTAGTGACCTGCTTTCTTTTCCGTATGCTAAGGTCGTTCAGGTGGAAAACCGAGTTGTGTACTGGATGAAGCTTAGTCTTTCAGACCTTGTATCTTGTAATTCGATTTTTTTAGCTTAGAGCCGCTTGCACGCTTTAAAGGCTGTTGAAGGTATTGCACTACGAAAGACTCCTACCGTTGCTAAAGGTAAGATTAGAGAGCTACTCAAGCAATTTTAAAAAGAAGATCAAGATAAGGCTTATCAGCCGTATCACACAAGAGAGTTTAAGCACTCTTACTAATAATAAAGGGGCTCAAAATCTGCAAAAGAATTTGATCGAGTTCTGAGGTACAGGTAAATAAGTGGCATCTACACTAGTTGAAATGTCCAAGAGCATATGCCCATATTCTAAACCTACCCTGAAGGCCTGAACCTTCTGTATGCATTTTCATGTATTCATGCCATGTGTCACACTTTATTCTATTTCCATTTGGTGGTCCACTTTATATGTGATCAATGTCAACGACAGGAGTGATCCACAATGTAAACCAATGTTGGACTCAACCAGGATCACCAGCAATCTCCAGCATGAATCAAACATACTAACATTCCTCCTTAAAATCAGCACTTACTATTCTGATCAACCCACTCTCTTCTTTCTATTTTTGTTTCTCTAATTAATTTACTCGCAAAATATAAGTAGGCCAGTTTTCATTAGGACCTTCAAGCAACTCGATTAATCTTCAAATATTTGTTATAATTCATGGAAAAGGGCCAACTTAAGTTGAAGAAAGCAAATATTTATTTGAACAAAGATTTTGATAATCAACCAAGCACCCGAAAAATAATTTGAACTACAAATTATGGATGGAAATCCCCTCTAGGGAGTCAAGGGTTTCCAACTTGGATTTGGATTAAAATTAAAGCAATTTAAAGCAAGATATGAACCGGCCGATCAGACTGCTGAGAATTCCACTAAACTACTAAAGTAAGATTCGTTCTGTTATCTTATACTTCAAAAATCCAACTTCTCAAATTCAAAGCAACCAAAAAAATAATAGTTAATATCATGAAAAGAGATACCTCATCCATCTCTAACCTTGGCCTAATTAAATCATTCCTGCATCACTACTACTCCCTAGCTTCAGGAGAAAACAAACAAAGGCAAAAACCAAAACATAAATTGTGGGTATGTATTCTGCACATAACGGAGAACTTCGATATATCAATGATAACACACACTCAAAAATTTACGACATTACCTGGAAATTAAGGACATGTTTGGTTTGAAGTATTTGAGACTTGGAATGAGAATCAGAATAAGTTTTGGATTGAGGGATTGGCATTCCAATTTTCATTTAGAGGGGATTCGAATCCCTCAAAAGTAACACCCACCTCCATGGTGGAAGTCAACTTTGATTCTGGAGTGATTGAGAAAAAAAAAATTCACTAATAATTATTTGAATTCAAATATAAATCATATAAATTCATTAGATTAAATAATAATTTCAAATTTTAATTTAAAATATAAATTTAAAATTCAAATTTTAATTTTTTAAATTTTAATTTAATAGTTCTAAATTTAAATTTTGACTTTGACCTTAAACTTGAATTGTAAATTCAAATTTTAAGTTCACATTGTAAGTTCAAATTTAGAATCAAATTTTGATTAAAAATTTGAATAACAAATTTAAATTTTAATAAAAATTAAAATTTTTTGAATTTTAACTTGGATATGATTTCAATTTCGATTCCGATTCCTCTTATGAACCAAACAAATTTTTGTTTTTATCATTCAGTTTTCGATTTCGACCTATTTCCATTCCTATTCCGATTTCGATTCCTCTTCTAAATCAAGCGTCCCCTAAGAGTAATCCAATAATTGGATTTGAGGGGTGCAATATTGTTATTGAGACAAGAATTATAAAGTTTACTAATCAGCGAAGCAGCACTTAATGACAAGAAAAAGATATTATGGGCACTTTGCAGTTATGAAGACAAGGTAAAGTACAATACTTTCTTTACAAAAACAATTAGTAGAGGGGGGGGGGGGGGGGGGGGGGGGGGAATTAGGCACAAATAAATTTCAAGAATCATCGGATGTGACAGTAAAAATATATGGCTATGTTTATATTTCATGAGATAAGAATAAGTTGCATTTTTATTTGTCAAAATTATCAACTTGATGATTAGAAGTCATTTTACATGTTGCCTACACTATATTAATTGGTCAGGCTACTTACAATTTTCCTTTTCGCTGAATCCCTAAAAGCCAAATCTCCCAAATCTTTCTGTGGGAACAGCTTTGCTTCAGGTAAAATGTATGACAGTAGGGTAAGCGCCTTCAAAACTGGCCCTGGTGGTGTCACATCTTCTGCAATCTTTGCACGTTTGAAAGAGTCAGCACCTCAATGAAGTGAACTATGCAATTAAGAAATAATTAGATGAATCACCGTCTCAGTGATTTTATATTCATTCAATTTTAGGTTAGTGGCAACTTAGCAATTAACCCTTCCAAAGAATATGGTAGTTATTATCATTAGTCCCCTCTCAGAACATTTCTCTTGAGCACGGAATATATAGGGCGTCTTGGCAAAGAAAAAGACAACTAAACTAGAATATATTTGAACATAGAATTTGGTGTCCATCAAAAAAATTGATAGTGATAAAGCAGCTTTATGGAACTGTGTCAAGCAGTGGTATTTTGCTTCTAAATGTCACTTTTTGAAAGCAATTTAAAAATAAAAATTCCAGAAATTAAAAAGCAGTGAATATGGATCTATCAAGTGTGTCATGATCAAGAATTAGGAATTACTTTACACATAGGCGCAACAAGAAGTACCCCATCCCACTCCGCCGGTTGCTTTAGATGAACTTTGAGAGCAACTGCTCCTCCCATGGACTGCCCCAACAGAAAGTGTGGTAGCCCACTCACTTCCTTCAACCCTGAAAAGCAGTTTTCAAAATCATAGAAGTTCAAAATTTGGGAGAACATTTACAGATAATGTACTCAACATCTAAACATCTTCAAATATATTGTATTTCGGACAAGCAAACAAAATGAGAGAAGTTAGAAGAATAAAAATAGGATGCCCCAAAGACCTCTGATGCGTGCATACTGCTCAATGACATGGTTGACCATTCCGTCAAAGCTTGGGATGTAACCATGTAGTCCATATGAGAGGCCAAAACCCGGGTAATCCATGGCATATACTGCATATCCAGACTCAGCTATTCTCTTCGCAATACCTGAATTATTAAAAAGCATTTATGATGATATTAGATCGATAGATAGATAGACAGAGAGAGCACTTGGTGTAGAATGAAGCACTTACGACAGGAGAGAAATTACCTTCGAAAAAGAAGGTGCAGGTATCGCCATAGCCATGGCAAAAGAAGAGGGCAGCCTTAGGGGAAATGCCAGGCCCTGGTAACCAGCTCTTCCAGAATATCTCTAACCCCTTCGAATTAGTCTCATATATCTATAGAAACAAGTACATAGCAATTCTAAGCAAGGATTTAAGTGTAGTGGCACAGAATTGTGCCAAGAATTTGCATGCACAGTAAGACACGCTGTGTGTTGTACCGTGCCGGTCACAAATATGCTTATGTGCCGACACACTATGGTATGAAATATTTATTTTCTTCGGCATCAATATATTCTAATTGTAGTGACCTAGCTCACTAGCATTAATAACTCATTAAACCCAAACCACTAACCCAAAATGCTTTAGACCAAGTTATTATTATTAGGGTCCATGATCTATTCCCAACCATCTTCCCTTTCCAATCCGATGTAGGACCAGCATAACAGCCTCCCGCCATTTAGATCCTAACATCCTCGTAATGTTTCATTCCCTAGCTCAAGATCACGAGACCCATCTCACACTTCTAGCTAGCAAACTAGCTTTGATATCAAATATAACGACCTAGCCCACTAGCACTAATAATTTGTTGTGCCCAAGACACTAGCCCAAAATGCTTAAGCCCAAGCTATTATTAGAATCCATGATCCTTATATTCCCAATCATATTTCCTTTCCAATTCGAAGTGGGACTATTGAGGCGTCACACTAATTGCTTATTATTTATTTTTATCAAATCTTTTGTGCTCTATTGAGGCAATTACAAGCCAATTTCACAAAAGGTTTTGAGCCATGCCATTGGCCGGGGGTAGTATCGTGCTAATATCTTGTCGATAGGTACTTAATTCCTTGATTCTAAGCTAAAAAACAAGGGTTCACGCACTGATTGTTAAAGAATAAGTTAAGGTAATAGGATCAGGTATCTTGCTACCATGATAGAAAGTAAATCATCAATGCTTGTATATCACACGAACTGTGTGGAAGCAACATATTTTTTTACATATGTTTGATAGAAAGAGCAGACTAGATATTCGTTGTAAACATATTTTTTTACGTACCCAGTATGAGTACGCACCATCTCCTGTTAGGAATGGAGCTTCTCAATGCACTAATGTGCTGCCTAGAAGAGTCGAAGACAACGAGAATAAGTGGAAGTAGATCCAAAACAAAATGAAGAGCAGACTAGATATTCCGCGTCCTAGAAATTAAGCTGGATGGCAGTATACATGACAATTTGAATCCAATGATTGGCCGTGAAGCTCTGAATAGGGTAATCACTCGACTTAACAACTAGACCAAGAATGTGTAAGACAAATTACTCAGAAAAAAGGAATCCATTACTTAAGTTGAGCTACTTGTGGCCAATGCTCTTAACAAGATCTAAATTGAGGAAAGGAGGACTTGGATAAAGAGGACATGGAAGAGAGCTGGTAGTGTTGGGCATTCAGCTAATCAACCAATGAGATCGGAGCCCTCCATTCTTTTCTCTAAAATAGGATAATTCTTCAGTCAAAACCAATGTTCCAAAAGGCAGCATCCATGCAGTTACCTACCACATAGCGCATATGCGGCCCATCCATTAAAATATTAAATAAAATATTTAAAGGTATTAAAAATGTATATAAATGCTAAATAATCAAAATAACAATTCAGAATTCACAAATTAAAATAATTAATTTCAAGGACCTCACAAGCACACATATCACTAAACTAACGATTAATAATTTACTCTTACTTATTAGATAGAGAAATAAATAGAATTTCTATACAAAATCATAAAAAATGTCAAACAAAAATCAATATTCTAAGAAGCAACATGCTAAACTTTTATGAAGGATAATAATTTTTTCAATAAATTGTTATTCACATCATTTGAGAGGGCAACACTTAAAAAAAAAAAAAAAAATCTAATATAATAATTTCTAACAAGTACAAAATTATTCATCAATTTTTATAAACATAATTATTAGATAGATTAGGAATAACACCTATTAAAATAAGAAGAGAGACAGTTAGGTTATATTTATGTAAATATAATTACATTTTTATGTATTATTATTAACTATACTCGAATGAAAATAGTCATATATATGTATAATTATTAATTAAACAATCCAATTCAACATCATATTTCAATCCCACTGAAAAAAAAAATTACCATATATGGGCCACAATTGTTGTCCATATAAACCGCATTTTACGTATGTGGTGTGGTTTATGGTTCGAACCGCATATGTGGCTGCATGGACCGCTTTGTGGAGTATTGGTAATAACAAATGGATCTTTGGGGCTAAAAGCTAATCCAAATTTGTATGCACCATTGGGAGGGAGAGATATATACTTTCATCATCAGTTTTGAGTTTTATAGAATTTTGAAAGCTCGTAAAGTACGATTCATAGTGGCAAACTATTGTATTTTATTACCATGTGGTTCGCAAAAATATAACACGTTTGTAATCATAACCTTTTAAATTGTAGGGTTTTATGCAAAACAAACATGGAAAAAGTAAAAGGGCAAAGTGATAACTGATAAGAGAGATGCTAATTATACACCCAAAAGTGGAGTGTAAATCTTACACCCAACCCATTCAACGGTTGACGCCAACCCTTTGGGGTTTTTAAGTATTAAAAAAATAGGAGGTGACAAGACTTGTGGAAAAAAATTAGCCTTTGGATGGGTAGGGTGTAAAGATTCACAACTACTTTTAGGTGTACAGGTAGCATTGCTCGATAAATAAAGTTGTGAACAAAAAAATATGCTATACCTGGTTTTATGGAGTTTTCTCAAATTTTGCTAGTCCTCAACTATAGGCCACTATAAATAGAAAATTCATTGCCAATAGGGCCTTCTGAAATAGACTAAAATTTGGTGAACTCATCAATGAATTTGATAAAATCCCCATTACAATAGACTCAAACCATTCAAGCCTAGAAATATGAAAAGTTAATAAAGTGTTTGTAGTGAACCAGCCCTTCACGTAAATTTGTTGAAGCGGAGTGGTTTAGTTGCTATTGTCGCAACTCTATAATTAAATGGGCAGAGGTAACGTAAGTGTATTGTTCACTCTAAAACCTACATATGCGCATCTATTTCACCATGTAGCCACCATCAACCTTCTCTCACCCCTTCTACTTCTCTAAACCTATAGATGAGGAACTGGGCTACCAAGGAAATCCAAGGCAAGGGTAAGAGCTAACCTATAGCTTGAGGACGGCAAGAAACTTTGAGGAGCATGACAAAGAAAAAGGAAGCCTTCTCTCCCACGAGTTAGCTCACAAGAAAGAGAGGTGAGATGAGATTTTTGAGTTTTGAGTTTTGAGACTCCAAAAGGAGGATTTTTGGAAGGTTCTGATGTTTTTAGGACCATGTTTTAGGGTTCCTGTGTTGATTCAGGAGAACGGGATCCACCTTGCTGGGAGCGCGTTCGAATTTGGAAATATCACCGAAAAAGGATGATCTCTTTCTTTGTCTATAGTTTCTCGATTATTCAGCATGTTTTGTACCTATTATTGATCGTACATGATGAGTTGTATGCTAGAGAGCATAGGTAAAAATTCTTAATCCTTAGGAGTAGAACTGAGATGGGTCTAGAAGTTGAACAGTCAGTTGAGTGTGTATTGTGAAACTCAGGGTAGAACTAAGATGGGTTTGGGAACCGAGCGAGCGGTTGAGAGAGTGCATTGGATGTATAACATCTGAATTAGATAAAACCTAAGGTAAAAAAATAAAGATGAGCAACTCTAAGGTGAACACGAACTAAATAACCAGCCGAGTAGGCTAATAAGGCATGCGAGCACCAACAGAATACAGAGTAGTCCGACCATTCTCGACTCTCCATAGGATGGGTGTAAGAAGTAAACGATGGTTGAGTAGGTCGATCATTCCCAGCTCCCCATGCGATGAGTGGATTATTCCACTGGAGAGTAGTCTGATCATTCTCGGCTCTCCATACAGTATGTGCGCCCAGCCGGTGGGAGAGTGGTTCGATCATTCTTGGCTCCCTATGCGGTGTGTGGATTATTCCATTGGAAAGTAGTTCGATCATTCTCGACTCTTCAAGTGGCATGCAGTTTAACCGAGGGGAAGAATAGTCAGATCATTTTCGACTCTCCACTCGACACCCAAGGACCACTCAAGTGGAGAGCAAGGAATCAAGTGCCGCCCGTGCCGGGCCGGCACGGGCGGCACGTACTGTGCCCCTCAAAGAGAGGCACGGTACAGGGGGGGTCTCGCACCTCCCCCGTCTCGAGCGATACCCTAGGGTATCGCTCGAGACGGAGCGATACCCTGAGGGGTATCGCGAGCCGTGCCGGCCCGTGCCGGCCGGCACGGCCCGTTTTTCTTTTTTTTTTTTTTTTTGTTTTTTTTTTTTTGTTTTTTCTTTAGAAATTTTTTCTATATTTTTTAAAACAAGCATAGTTAGGTGTTTTTTCTTTTTTTTTTTTTTTTTTTTTTAGTCACATGTGTACAGTAATGCATAGTAATTTTTTTATTTTTTTTTTTAAAAGGTATCACATGTGCACAGTTTTTAGGGCAAATAAAAGAGAAAATTAGGGTTTTTCCTTAGCGGATCTGATCCGTACCGCGGGGGGCTCCGCCCCCCGCACCCCACATCCGATGTCAGTGGTGGGCTTCGGGCTCGGGCCTAGCGGCCCGAGCCCTTCGCTTCCACCACAGACATCCACAAAATTTCGAAGTCGCACCGCGAAGCCGTCGGCGAACCTGAATCATAATATCGAAGCGATTCTGATTTTGAGTCACAACTAACAAGTATGTTAATTGGTGAGTGTAGTAAGCTATATATAATCAATATTCATAATTTTTATTCTCTATGAGATATAGTTATTTCTATTCTCTATGAGATATAGTTATTTCTATTCTCTATGAGATATAGTTATTTCTATTTAGAATTTATTTATTATATTGTTATTTCTATTCTCTATGAGATATATTTGTACTTTATATATTAAAAACAATTATCAGTATGTCAATTGGTAAGTGTAGTAAGCTATATATAGTCAATATTCATAATTTTTTGACTAAACAGTTCAAAACAATATTATAAGAGCTTATTGGGAACAAAAAAAACAAAAAAAAGCCGTGCCAGAGCGTGCCACTGGGAGGTCATGCGTATCCATCGGCACGCAAGCGTGCCACGTGTCGGCACGGGGGCGTGCCGGTACCGTACCGTGCCAGGCGGCGAGCGGCACGCCCCCGTGCCACGGCACTTCGAACCTTGGTGGAGAGTAGTCCAATCATTCTCGGCTCTATAAAATGTGTGTTCAGGACATGTCACACCTCGGGGTTCTTTTTGAAAATCCTTTTTAGGAAAGCTAGCGGAAAATGTGTAAATTTTTTTTTTTAAACACCTTCGAAGACACCCCAAAACACATACAGATTCGCCACATGGACAGAGATTTCTCTGTACAAATGGAGTCCCCTCTGTACATGTATGGCGTAGCACCTGGATACAACATCAATCCCACAAACAACCACAACAACAACAACGAGAATAGGTACAACAACTAGATCAAATACAACAATAACTACACAAAAATCTGATCTATATGTACCCACTAAAGAGTACACAATCACTACTACAATCATGAACAGTAACTATACAATAAAAGGGATCTAAATCATGGAGTATAACTGGAACATAAAGCTATGGCCACGAGGAACATGTCTACCAACTAGCGCCCTCACGCACCGTTCCGACCATCACCTCCCGTGGTATCTGAAACTGAGAGGGGTGAGAAACCAATAAGGAGTCTCCCAGTAGGTACCGCAAGCCAACAAAGGCAAGTTGTACTCACCGGCAAACGAAAGAAATATAATAGTCAACTGAAATGAAATAAATATATCAAGTACAGTAGCAATAACGGGCTGAAATGAAATAATCAACAGATATACAACTAACCGCTACTGTAATATAAACAGAATGCAAGTATGAATCAACTAGACAAATAGTCTAAATAAACCCAATCAATCGCCATGTCGGTCTAAAGACCTCAAACAATGCCACATCATGCTCGCCCACCTGGCATATAACCCTAGTAAAGTAACCGCATCGGGCTCATGAGTCGAAAATACGACCACTTTTCCAGAAAAGAACACCCTCTTGTAGTGGATCAGACAGCTGGTGTAAGTAAAATGCGCATAAGCTGTAGCAATCGATGCAATATATTCAATAACCAATCGTCAGCAAGTAGCCGAGAGAATCGACAATAAGTCAACAACCAATCAGGTCAACCGACCAATAAGGTCAAACCACATCTCAAGGATGATACAATGTCACCGACCAACAAGGTCAACTAATGTCACATATTCATGTACTATAGTCCAATCATGACAAGATACGGAGAGAGGCGAACAATATATCAATGTCACCGGCCAATCTGTCACGCCCCGAGTTCGAAAAACAGCGTCTAAATTTTTTTTTTTTTTTTTCAAATCAGAGTTTAAAACCAGCCAGAGCGCGACAGACCGCCACATATATAGAAAACTCCCAATTTCCCTTGGAATTGAGCCTTTTCTATATATGCACGGCTAAGCCTTTACAGCAATACCAGAGTAGTCTAACTACGTACAACTAAACAATTAAACAATTAAAATATTACAAAATTTAATAAACTGATAAACATGATAAACGGCTGTCCAGGGTCAAATCTATCGCGGCATCTCACCAACACGTCCCGACATCCCAACACCCGATCGATCTGAAAAATGGTCACCCAGGGGGTGTGAGATACATCGACAGTGTATCCCAGTGGGCACGACGAGCCGAGAAATAGCAAATCGTACCTACTCGCATACAATAACTAGCGGATAGTAAGAGATCAGCAGGTAAGACAGGTATAACAAGCTGATAACTGAATAATCATGAATACAGTGCTGAGCATAACAGGATACTAAACTATCATAATAAGAGCATGCTGATATATATATTGAACAAGAACTGAGAAATCATAAGATGATAATGATAAACAGGCAAGCAATGCATCAATGGTAGAATAACAAAATACCCAATCAAAAGCCACCATATTGGTCAACAAGACCTCAGGGAAAATGCCCAACCTAGCACCAACCTAGCTGACATTCCCCCCTGGGGGTCACGGGTCTTTCAACAAACCACTTTACCGGTAAAGTACACCACTGCGGGTAGCAATTCCGCTAGTGTACGTGAAGTACAGCGGTGCGGGCGATCATAATGCGAATGCTCAAGCTCACGGTCCACAGACCGGGTAATCGGCAACAAGCCGAAAAAATCCAAACTGGGATGCAACAGCAGAAAACCAACAGATCTCGACTCAAGTAATCGGCAACAAGCCGAGAAAATCCCAACAGGGATGCAACAACAGAATGCCAACTGAATCTCGTCATATGCAATGACAGAAATATACAACCACTATAGCATGGATCAGGATATACTGATAATCAATAAGGTGTGCAAGCTAGCTAATGACCAATCAAGCATGGCAAATGTCCGAGAATAAAATCATGATATCTGGAAGCAACTAAGATCAATCATGCAAGGCATCATATAATCAGATAAGGATCATAATATCTGATAGCAAGCTAAAGATCAATCGAGCATGGCAACATATAAGCTAGCAAGCTAAGGATCAATCAAACACGGCAACATATAGGCTGATAACTGATAATGATCAATGAATCAAGTAGATATAGCAATATAAAAGTGATGCTGATCAATAAAAAGAGCAGGCTCAACAAGGAAATCTAGGCTATCACAAGAACAGGGGTCCGACCAATTACGATACCCCAGAGGGCCGAAATGATAAAGCCCGGACCGAAGATAAACCCACCTGTCTGCAGGCGATCTGACAACTCCAACGGAATGCTCGAAGACTAGAGCCAAACCGTGCCAACCTGAATCATAAACATTGCTAAACTCAACCTTTTATTCAAGTGTTGGTATAATTACCAAAATGCCCCTCCCGAGAATTCCTTTTGGATTTCCGGGAGACCCAGGGCTTTAACCTTTTGCCGCTGGCTCAACCAGATTCTACTAGGACTCAACAGACGGCTAGGCGGAACCGCCGCAATTTCCCGAATTGCGCGATTGCCACCGGGGCGCCGTTAAACTGACAATTTTGCCGATTTACGGACCGATTACCGATTTTCGCTCAACGAGAGCCAACGGATCACTAGCAAAAAGCTTAGAGATTATATACACACTGCCCGAGACAGTACATGAGGCTACAATTGCGTTTAAACCCCTAGGGTTTCCAAAAATCGTACTTTTATAGCAATTTGAGAGCCGTTTTCGCTCGATCTCTTAACCGGGACATTATTTTTACGAACCGTCACCTCCAGTAGGTGACCCTCGACCCGCGGAACACCGTGCTCACAAATTTGTAGCAGCACGGAACCCGAGAAAAACTTCGGGCCATAGTTTACTATACTAACATAGGCTTATAGCATTTTTATTTCTTCGGCTCGACCAAACTGAAAACTAATGTGAGCATCGCGTCCAGTGACCCCAAAATAGCCAGGAGCTCACTGTCGCGACTTTGCGAATTGCCCCAAGACAGTCCCTAAGCCAACCAACCAAACATAAAGTTTTATAATACAAAAACTTTAAATCTACTTGTGCCATTTACAAAATAACTTGAGCATATTGCTCAGGGCATCACAGAGGTCCAAGGGCTTGCCATTGTGCAGCCCAGAAACTGCTGGATCACAGGGATCCAAACACCTTGCTCTCTAACTTTTCGACAATGCCCCACGCACACATCCACACAGACAACCTTTGGTCTGAAGTGAGCATTAAGCTCAGGGAACAGTGTGGAGAAACTTTCATATTTGCTGGATGCCCAGATTTTGCACTAAAACTCATTGAGGCATTTCCTCAAACACTTGGTGGGCACTCTTCATACACATACAACCATCCCAAACCCAAGCAGCAACTCTCCAACCGTGGGTTCCTGAGTGCAATGGACAGCACCATAAGCTTCCCATTGAAGCTTTAGGAAGTTCTGGGCGACTCTTTCCCGTCGGCGACGGCCGGAAGGCCGGCCACCGTGACTTGAACCCAACTCGGGTCATCCATGGCACCCGACGTTTCGGGCTGCATGGATGCCATGCAAAGGCATGGTTGCACTCCTCCCATTCCCAGGAAGCTTCTCGGCCACTTGGCCGGAGGTGGGGAGCCTCGCCGGCGCCGGAGCAAGAAGCTCGGCCGGAGCTTCAAAAACCCGAAACTAGGGCATCATGGTACGGTGTCCACAGTGCACCAAATCACTCCAAATTTGGAGGAGAACAAGAGTAGAACAAGAGTAAGAAGACCATCGTTTTACTTTTCGTCCAAAACCGTCGGGAGCAAAGAAAGCTCGAGGCGGAGCTCTTGGCGGTGCAACTTGGCCGCCCGCCAACCGGAGCTTCTCCTGTTTCATGGGTGGGCTGGAAAGACTCCTTGGACCACAAGGATGTCACTTCCAAAGGTATTGGGCCAAAGAAACGAGAGGAAATGAAGAACTCACCTCGCCGGAGTTGGAGAAGAAAGGTTGTGGCCGGTTCCTCTCCACGCGTCGCGCAGCCTTCCAACTACCTCGGCTCACTCCCAGAAAGCAAGAAAACCTCCCAAAAGACCAAGAACCCAAGTTGGAGCAACCTTGGATCACACCTTCTTCTCCTCTCCCCAAGCTCGGTTTCACTCTCTATGGGTGGTGTCCCCTCGGCCTTCACAGCACCTTGTGACTTGGTGGAGTGATCAGAGGAGTAAAGGGAACCCAAATTACCAAGTGTGGCCCCTCGTGCACCCCTCAAAGAAGACCAAAAGCCACATAGCTTTTAATGCTTCTTTTTGCAAAATTTCGGTTTAGCCCTCACACAACCACCTAGATGCTTCAAGACCCCTACTGTGGATCACAATTGCTACTAGGACCTCCACATACAAGCCTCTAAACATTTGGTTCATAAAATATAGGGTATCTCGCAAAAATACTCAATTTTTCAGCGTTTTTACGCATTTCGAGACAAACGGTTCGTCGAATTGCGAAACGGACTTCGCCACGACGTCCGGCTCGTCGAGACCTATCAAATAGTGTATTTGCTTGCTTGATTCGGTGCTCGAATAAAATCTCCGGCCATAATATACTGTAGGCTATACTGCAATGCACGCATTTCGATGCACCAGAATCGCCAAACACGAATTCCGTCAGTGCCATTACGTTCAGAGCATCGAAATTAACTAGAATTGACTACCCATACTACTATGTTTGGGTTCCAGACGGCGAAATGGCCGACGTTGGTCGAGAGGGGAATTAAATCAGTGGTTACTATTCACAACTTAAGTTGTGGGCCCCGCTTCTTCTTCACTATTTTGCGGAAGATTCGACCGTCGGATCGAAAATATGTGAATAACAATCTTTCATGTTTCAACGAGACGGTCGCAATGGTGATCTCAGATTTTCGAGATCAGGCTCCGATCAAAAGTCGATATTTTCGGGCCACAATTGCACTACTAATTACCTATTTTTGCCAATTAAATAAATCCACATATTATCTAAAGTAATTATTAGGCTATTAAATTCAAGGTTATTACACAATCTGGTTATCCAATGTATAATCAAGTGTCACTGCCCACAAGGTCAACTAATATATAATCAAGTGTCACCGACCACAAGATCAACTAGTGTATAATCAAGTGTCACCGACCACAAGATCAACTAGTGTATAATCAAGTGTCACCGACCACAAGATCAACAAATGTCACTAGACATGCACTAACATCCAACCACAATGGAACACCGCTCTACAGCTAAATCATGATAATTATGAGATAAAAACAAGTATAGAGCAATTAAGCTATAAAGCCAAGTGGTGAACAAGGTGCTCAACAAGTATCGTGCAATCAAGAAGAGATAGTAAGGAAAGAAATCACCGAATAGGCACCACTTTACCGACTTTGAATCGAAGCACCCACCTGTACTGACTACCTAAGTCTGCGACTCTGCCAATGCCTCTAGGTGTCCTGCGAACCTAGACATAGACACCACGATTCAGTAAAAACTCCTACGAGTACACTAACTCGACCAACATGACAATACCACACCGAAGTGCACCGTAACATACTCGAAACATCGGTTTCACAAACCGACTTCCAAAACCAAGACAACCTCTGAGCCAACTCAACAAGAGGTCTCAGTGGGATAACCTCTGAGCCAACCTCTGAGCCAACTCAACAAGAGGTCTCATTAAATTACCCGCTATCCCAAAACACACTAATCTAAGGATGTTGGGACAACCACAAAAGATATACGCCAAAGCTACAAAATTCCCGCCCGACAAGTCGCAAAGTTAACAATTTCGACAACGGTACAACACACGACCTGTATTCAGCCCAAGAATGGTTCCTTAACCACATCAACAATACCGAAGTGAACCAAAATCACTTCGCTCACTAACCAATAACAACAGGCAATCGATTCCTTTTACCAATTCCCGAGCCGAAATTTTTGAAAACTCCCTGGAAACACTTCCAAAACCCACAAAGTGTTCCGGAGGATACAATCCACCACTGTAACCCACTTGTTGCACCGAAACACGTCAATTTAGGTGCTGGGGCAGTCACACACAAAGTGCAAACCGGAAAAGGCTACAACACCAAGTCAACACGGATTAGGGCTTCAGAAGTGTCATTTATGGAGTCAGAACCCACCATGACTCCCACGCAACCACCGAACAGACTAAGCCGCGAGGAACAACCAGCCAAGAAAGCTCTATGACAATAACAGAGCATTCACATTGGTTTATCACGAATTCTAAACCGAACCGCGATCATTCAGCCAAATTCACCAATAATCGCACCGGCCTTCCAGACCTAGGACAATCAGTCCAAAAGTCCAACACACCTAATATCTGCTGGTCAAGGCAGCCCACAACATACAATCGTATAAAGAACCCAAACGCTCCCATACATTGCATTAATTATAAAAAAACCAGGAGTTTTAGCTCGTTACCATCGATTCCGCATTCCGAAATCCGACCAGCAGCATAATCTGAAGGGTCTTGACATTCTAAACACTGTGCTCGCTATCCGAAGCACAAACAAGCATCAAGGAGCGCGTCAGGGCAATCTTTTCTTCAGGTTTTTAGGTTCTCGAGAGCGACATTGTGAAAACAGCAATTGGGGGCAAACGAATCGCAGAGAAGGTGAGCACAACGATGCCCAAGCCCTCAGGAGAGTCGTGCACACCTACCGGGAGGTAGCCGGTGGCCGGGGTGACTGAAACAGGAAGCTCAGGCCAAGAACAACTTCAACCGCAACAGATTAGGAGCAACAACGTCAACCCCGAGCTCCGGTGGCCAAGGGCGATGCACCGTCGACAGAAGAGGACAAGGTCAATGGAGGGGAAGCCCGAGGTGAGGCGGCCGGCAATGAAGAGGCGGCGCCAGCGCGATGGGGACCAAATCTAGCTGCAAAAGCTAGATCTGGCTCCTTGGATGCCCTCGACGGTAGGAATGGCATTGCAGGAGGTCGAGGATACCAGCGGCGGTAAAGGGAAGCAGCAGCGGCACAAGTTGGACCAGATCTAGCCGAAGGAGCTCTCTCCTTGAGCTCCAGCCATATCTCAGACTCGATGAGGCTCGGGAGCGGTCGAGCGGCGACAAAAAGAGGTCACCGGAGGTTCCCGTGGCCGGCAACAGCGGCGACAGCGGTCGCCGCTGGCAATCCCGAGAGTTAGAGAGACCTAGATAGGGAGAGAAAGAAGAGAGAAAGAGAGAGAGAGAGACCAACCGAGGAGGTCGCTGGCGGTGGGGGAGATGTGGGTCGACGGCTATTGTGAGAAGGGAGAAAGAAAGATTTTAGGGTATTGGATTTTCCTCTTTTATTTATTTATTTATTTATTTTCCTTTGTGATAATTGTAGGAAAGTCCTGCGACTTTTCACCTCGATCACTTTGGTCCCCTCTCAGTCCTCTATGCACAGAAAACCTCTATTGCAAAAAAATTTCACTCTTCACACATGAAATGATGGCCCTTTTGCAGAGTGCATATTTCCCATTTGGTAGAAATTTTTTCACTCTCCTATTTTTTCATGCCTTGAGCTTCTTACCAAGAACCCACCACTGCTTGTATTTTGCACAGTAGTACATTCCCATAAATTTTCATACAATTTAACGCAAAAAAAAAAAAAAAAAAAAAAAAAAAAAATCTAATAGAAAATAGTTTTTTATGATTTCATCATAATTTTTCAACTCGAGACGAGCAAAAGACGAAACTCTCTCTGCGCAAAACAGTTGATGATTATGCATTGGCTAGTAGAGGGATTTGGAGTTATTGCATTGATATCGGGTGACGACAAGGGAAAACTATACCTAGCCCCCCAAAAAAAAAAAAAAGTTACTATGAGATTGGTACTTTTGTCCAAACTGATTGGAATTCTTGAGAGCAAGCACTCACATGATTCAAGGGAATATTAAACTTTCAATCATCAAAACTCTGGAGCTACCAACCAATTCAGAAGCTTCTACAAAAAACATCATTGTAATATTCAAGCCTAAGTAAAAGAAAATTTAGGTAATATTAACAATGGAAAATGATAATGAGAGAAGAAATAGAGGAAATAGATGTTTAACAAACTTCGAAGAAAGTAATTTTAGCGGCAAAACAGGGAAGTAGAGTCAAGTTGATCTGAGATAGTAAAAAAAAAAATCTGACTCAGACCTAGAGAAATGTATATAGCCTAAAGGATAAAATGCACTTATAGTAGTTGAAAGTTTTAGTTTGTTTCTCAAACTACTATTTTAGGCACCCAAGATCCCAAAGACTTTGAAATACTTTAGTCTTTAGTCCTTAACTTGTAGGACTAAAGTGAAATTGTGTATAGCTGAGATTTTGGTGAATTCGGGCACTCAGAATATCCTGTGGACGCCCGAATACTTTTGGACAGGAAAGTAGACGCCCGGAAGTGGATTCAGACGCTCAAAACAAAAGCTCCCGAAATCATACGAATGGCTCTGGGGGCGTCCGGAACCTGGCAGCAGCTACGTTAGTAATAAACTATCGGACGCCCGAAAATATCCTGGGCACCTAAAACCTAATGCAGGATGTTTTATTATAATTTATTTAGGTTTGAGGGGACTCTATAAGTTCCTCCTCACCCTCAACTGCCTCTCTCATTCCTCTCCACCTAAGAACCCTAGCTTTTCTCTTCTCTTTCTCCATCTCCTTCATCTCTCTCACTTGTTCCCTTTAAGTTTTTTTTCCTCTATTTTAGTTTCTACTTCCTCCTAATAGCTTTTAATCCCTCCAAGGTTGAGTTTTGAGCTAAGGAGGAGAGCTCTTGGAGGAATCCCTCGTGTTCTATTAAATTAGAACAGGGTAAAGGTAAGATTTAGTTCTTTGAAAGTATGTAATAAGAGTTTTTGGGATGCTTTCTTTAGAAATAATGATATTGAGAGAGTTTTGGAGATGATTATGATTGAGTTGATTCTTGGTTGAGATTTGATGTATAGAAACTTCTTGTTTAGACTTGCTTTGGTGTCTTTAGGAGCTTGGTTGGTCAAGCAATAAATTTTACAGTTGAATTGGTGGGTGCTAGTATCCAAAAGTGCTGAACAAACTCTATGTCTCCTTATTGTTTCCATCTGTTGGGGCCGAAAATGTCGCGCTGACTGTTGACCGGGTTCGGTCGTCGATCGGCCCTTTGGGGTGACCCTCTGATGTGAATGCGCCGCGTGCCAATTAATCAAGCGATCGGACCGAGAAGGGATCCGCCCGGCCGGATTCTTCTCAGTCAAACTCTCGCAACCGTCCGGTTTAGAATAGCCGAATCGAGATATGGAGGTAGAGAAAGAGAGATAGTTCGCCGTAGAAGAGCCGAACCGAGATGTAAAGACAGAGATGTGCGTGCCACGGACACTTCTAAAGCCTTGCGTGCTCGTGTCGGACACTCGCGTGTCTGTGCCGGACTCGTGTCCGATGTAGACACTTCTCGAACGCGCGTTTAATATCGATCTATAACGCATACAATTAAAAAATTATATATATATATATATATATATATATATATATATATATATATATATATATATATACACATACATATATATATAGAGAGAGAGCTAGGCTGAAATACTATTAATAGTACCAAGTCATTGGTGCTATTAAGTTTTTAACCGTTGAATTAAAAGATGTGTGGTTGAGATGATAGTGGGCCCCTTGGGTTTAATGGGTGGTTGGAAAAATAGTAAAATCTAACGGGTGAAAATAATTAAAGGGGTTGATCTAAGGGTAGAAAACTTGATAGCACCAAATGCTTAGTACTATCGATAGTATAGTAGCCGGACTCTATATATATATATATTTATATATATATATACATATGAGTCCGGCTAGAATACTATCGATAGCACCAAGCAATTGGTACTACTAAGTTTTCAGCCCTTGGATGAAAGGATGTGGGGTTGGGATTATAGTAGTCCCCTAAGATTTTTACTATTCAACCAACCACCCACTAAACCCTAGGGGACCACTATCATCCTAACCGCACATCCCTTAATCCAAAGGCTAAAAAATTGGTAGCACCAATGACTTGGTGCTATCGATAGTATTCCAACCTAGTTCAAATATATATATATATATATATAATGTAAGATGATAAATATTTTAGCTTTTTGATAAGTACATACAAATGTTTTTTGGACAATATAAATAAATTATATATGGTGGAGAATTTTTTTTCTTAAAATACATGAACTATCAGCGAAAAATTTTATAAACTTTCATTCGTATGAGAATATAATAATATTTTACAAAATTTATATTTTATATATAATAAATATATATTATTATATTAATAATATTATATTTTGTTATCTGTGTTCATGCCGTATCCGTATCCTAATTTTTTGGAAGCTGCCGAGTCGCCATGTCCGAGTCGTGTCGTGTCCCGTGTTCCGTGTCAGTGTACATGACGCTTAATTCAAATTTGAAAAGATTTCTAAATCCATGAGATTTGTTTTAGGATTTTTAGAATTTATCATGTAGAATAAATTTCTAAAAATTAGGAATATGGTTTAGATTTTTTTTTAGGCTAAATTGCAGAAAACCCCCCTATAATATACCGCTATTTCACTTTGCTCCCATGTCTTTCAAAAGCCTGCATTTTGGCCCCTCGTAATTACGAAATTGTGCATTTACCCCCCGCCGTCAGCATTCCGTGAGTGAACCGTCAATTTCTGAGGTGATATACCGAAAATACCCCTCCCCATCCCCCTCCAACTCTCAAAAATCAAATCTCTTATTCTCCCTTCCACTCCTCTCCCTCTCTCTCTGTACCTTCCTCATGAACGAATCGGGGGCACTGCCAGCGGCGCGGCAGATTCGGAAGAGCAGGTGCCGGTCGATGCGGAGCATCCGCGAGATCGATCTGCTCTCTCCCGACGCGATCCACGACCTGCGCAGCATCGCGGAGCGGATGATCGGCACGGGGTACGGGCGCGAGTGCTACCAGGCGTACGGGTCCGCCTGCAAGGCCGCGGTGGACGCGTGCTTCCGCCGCCGGGGGTGGAGAAGCTGAGCATCGGCGACGTGCAGCGGCTCGAGTGGGAGGCGCTCGAGTCCAAAATACGGCGCTGGATGTTGGGTTATACTATAATAAGGATCTAAATAGGGGAAAAACCACCTAGAGGGGGGGTGAATAGGTGTAAACGATAAACACTCAAAAATCTTTGCGTAATAAAACCCAATGCGGAAATGAAAAATAACACGCAAGATTTTTACGTGGAAAACTCCAAAACCAGGAGTAAAAAACCACGGGACCGATAACACGGTGAAATCAACTAAGATTATAACACGTACAAAGGAGATATAACGCACTCACAGACGACTCATCCTTTTTCCATACGCTCCGAGTTGATCTTCTCCGCTCGCTCCGCAACGCGCCTCGAATCCACGATTTGCGTCCAACGCCGAATCCACGGCGTCCAACGTCGAGTCCACGACGTCTGACCGAATCCACGGTCTCCACCAGGTAGTACGTCTCGATCACACGAACGTACCACGCTCCGAATCCACGAGAGCGGTAGCACCTTGAATCCACAAGGCCACGCGAATCCACGCGTCGATTTTGGGGAAAAATCGTTGTTTTGTTGGTGGTGATGATCCGCCGAATACTTAGATCAAAGATAGATCGGAAATGTCATCTAAGTATTCATTAATTTGATTCTACTCAAAATCTGAGTATGAAAACCTAGAATCAAATTAATTAATATAGATGAAGAAACATAGAATTAAATCTAGTTATTTCCTTTCTTCTCTATATGTGGATCTTATAAGTTTTTCTCCGTTAATATTTTTTCGTCATTTCCCGGAGTATAAAACTTATCGTGGATTACCTAAAAGATAGAATTAGGGTTTACTTATAGGTTAGAAACCATTGGAAGAGGATAAGAATCAAAAACTGATTGTAACAGAATTTTTCCCGCACGACGGTCCGGACTGGATTAGGCTCGTTCAGGACTGTCGTTGTTTTTCAGAGAATTCCTGAAAAAACAAGGTTCGGGGTCCGGAACGAAATCCTACGGTCCGGACTGTTCATGCGATTTCAGCAAAATCCACGTTCGGGGTCCGGAACGAAACAGGGATGTTCAGGACTGGATTTGTGCATGAACCAACCAACGTTCGGGGTCCGGACTGTAGTCCCCTGTTCCGGATCCTGAACATATACCATGTCCAGTTTTTGATTTTTATGCGATTAAAAATCCATCCAAGTGTTTCTACATTATAAGAAGTATTCAGATCACCAATAATGTTTAGTTAAACTTACCTGATCCTTTTAAATTCTTCTTTCTTAAGATTGAGATATATGATCCAAGCTTATTCATCTTCAATCTTCAAGACTTAAACACTTTCACGAAATACGTCAAAACCAACGATTAAAGTGCCGCCCGTGCCGGCCCGGCACGGGCGGCACGTACCGTGCCCCTCAAAGAGGGGCACGGTACAGGGGGGGTCTCGGACCCCCCCTTGTCTCGAACGATACCCCCAGGGTATCGCTCGAGACAGAGCGATACCCTGGTGGGTATCGCTTGCCGTGCCGGCCCGTGCCGGCCGGCACGGCCCTTTTTTTGTTTTTTTTTTTTTTTTTTGTTTTGTTTTTTTGTTTTTCCTTTAGATTTTTTTTAAAACAGTAATTTTTAAAAATTATGCATAGTAATCTTTATGCATAGTAAAACAAATTAGTATAAACTATGCATAAAGATTACTTTTAAAAAAATTACTATGCATAAAGATTAGTTTTTTTGTTTTTTTAGTCACATGTGCATAGTAACTTTTTTGTTTTTTTTTGAAATTAAATCACGAATACAATGACATATATCACGAATATATGACTTTTCCACAATACCAGGAATATTTATACCAACATTGTCAAATAAATCTGATATCTGCAGATCACACTATGCCATATGATCAACCGCGACAATCTATGTGGAATTAAGCAGTCTTCTCTCTATAAATATGTAAATTTCAATACTTATTATACTTGTGAATTTATTTATTATGTTGTTATTTCTATTCTCTATGACATATAGTTGTACTTTATATATAAAAAACAATTATCAGTATATTAATTGGTGAGTGTAGTAAGCTATATATAGTCAATATTCATAATTTAAAGACTAAACAGGTCAAAACAATATTATAAGAGCTTATTGGGAACAAAAAAAACAAAAAAAAACCGTGCCAGAGCGTGCCACTGGGAGGTCATGCGTATCCATCGGCACGCAAGCGTGCCACGTGTCGGCACGGGGGCGTGCCGATACCGTACCGTGCCAGGCGGCGAGCGGCACGCCCCCGTGCCACGGCACTTCGAACCTTGGTCAAAACTAAAATCCTTAACACTGGATCCCCGCCGTACGCGCGGTGTTCGCGAGCAAGCGATGTCTCTGCGAGCTGGTCTTCGAGGGCCGCGCCGACGCTCCCTTCAGCGAGGCGGTGAAGGGCGCGGCGCTGCAGCTCTTCGGGTTCGCGGAGGCCATCAGCATCGGGCGCCGCTCCCCGGAGAAGCTGTTCAAGATCCTCGACCTCCACGACGCCCTCGCCGAGCTCCCTCCCCGACGTCGCCGCTACCTTCGCCTCATCCGGATCATCAGGATCATCAAGATCATCTGAGTCCATCTACGTCCAAGCCGCGGAGATTCTCTCCCGCCTCGCCGAGGCCGCGCGCGGGATCCTCTCCGAGTTCGAGAGCGCCGTGCTCCGCCGCCATCGTGAAGCACAGGAATAAGGGATAAGGGCATTATCGTCATTTCGCATATTCTGTTAGCCCCGTTGCCCCCTAAAAATAATTCTGTAATTACGAGAGGGCAAAATGTAGGCTTTTGAATGACAGAGGGGCAAAGTGAAAAAGCAGTATATTATATGGGGGTTTTCTGTAATTTAGCCTTTTTTTTATATAAGTTCGGATTAGAAAAGATTCCTAAATCCATAGGATTTGTTTTAGATTAGTGCTATACATTAACAGCTATAAATATAGCCAATGCCTTGTAATTTGAGAGATGTGTTATGATGAATTAATTCGATGTTTATGATTTAACTGTAGTCGTGGTATTTTCTATCCTTCCCCTCCCCTGCCGTGTGCACCGGCAAAATTCTTCTTTCTAAAAGGTTCTATTTTCTCTCTCCATACTCATCTTTTCACCTTTCATCTATTTCTCTTTTGGATTTTTTATTTTTATTTTCCATTTTTTTATTTTGATAATTAATTCTTTTTTATAAAAAAAAAGTTTTAAAAAAACTAAAAAATTACTCTAAAATTTTAAAAAAATTCTAATTTTGATTTTAAAATATTTTGGACTCATCACTAGCAAGATAGATTAGAGTTTTCCTAATTTGTCCTGCATCAGTGTGACTTTGGACTGTCCGTGTAACCGGTTGATGCATAGTACCTCTATTTGAGTTATGCATGGCATTCAGATAGTTGTTTGGATTACAATAGCAGCATCTCTCGTTTGGATTACAGAAGCAGCATCTCTCTTTTAGTAACTTATGATGTTTCGTTATGTATTATCTTGCTACTGTAGTTGCTATTCCTATTCCATGTATATGTGACGTTCATTTACAGTAGCCGTAGGAGATTTTATTCTATTTCATGATCCTTACATGTTGCTCTTCATGCTATTATAGTCGATATCTCCATCGTATATTTATGTCTCTTGTTTACAGTAATGGCAGTAGATTGTATTCTATTTCATATTTCTTGCTTATTGATCTTTTTGCAAATGTAGTTGATTATCCTTATATTTCAGTTGTCTCCTGGTTATCATTGCTATTTCTTTATTGCACTCCTTTGTTGACCAATGAGTGTGGCTTGTCTTCGTCGGCTGGTTGCTCCCACTAGATAACATATATATATATGTTTCTCACCCCACTATTTTTACAGGTGTTGCTAACAGTGCAAGTCGGAGCGTGGTGTGAGGACGTGGTAGTTAGCGCCTAGCTAGCTCGTGTCGTGGATCTTAGTTGATAGTCTCATATTTATTTTTATTCGTCCTATTGATATTATGTGATTCAGTTTGTAGTGTTGGGTTTTTCTATTGTCGTGGTTTATGGATTCTTGGTGATGTTTGTTGGATCATTAGTAGTTGTAAGATGTTTTCCTTCCTGTTTAGATTGTTGTTGTATTTGTTGTTGTATTGCTTGTACTCCTACGCCATGCATGTATGGGAGACTCTGTCCATGTGAACAGAGAAAACTCTATGCGTGTGGTGGACTTGTGCACGTCCTAGGCAAGGTTTCAAGAAAAAAAAAAATTATATGCTTTTCCGCAAACTCTATTTTCAAAATAGAAGGATTTTCTAGAAAATGCTTTTCAAAAGTGCTCGGGGCGTGACATCCTATGAGAATTATATGCATGCCAAAAGCTTGGGCGGAACTCTCTTTGAGAAACATAGCTATTCTCATGTGCTATATTCATTTCCTTCTATCACATTAAACCTATTGTGGGCAAACATGGCTATTGTGGGCAAACATGGCTGACCCATGTATATGGTTGAATCATTGAATATATTACACAAGTTTCAAGGTGGTTGCTTTTGTATCCAGGCTCTATTTTGGGTGGAGTTTGAGCACTTCAAAACAAAACAGTCGTGGCAGATATACAAAACGCAAGAAAACGTGAAACCAAAACCTTTGTTGTATTCTTGTTCTGGTTGGAATAATTAAATAGGATATCCTAGAAGGGTGATATCTAGGATGATTGAGTGAGCAATACAGCCATAGATATTTCTTGAAGTGGTACTCACAGTTATTCCCGGAAGTGCCTTTTGGTCCATCAGATAAGGTATATTATATAGACTCCACTGCCTTAAATCTAGTTGTTTATCACTTTTACGGGAAATGAAAGGAAGAATTTCTCTATGCTACATGTTAGTTGGTCTTGCACTCTTTGGCTTAGTAGAGTTTGTTTAGTACTGGAGCATTGGAGCTTCAATTCTTTCTTTTTGGATGTTTTATGCATGGGTAAATTACTTTCTTTTATGTAGTAGAACTTTAGATCGCCTTCTTTAGTTCATTTCTATTGCTTGGCGTTCTACTTTTGTGAGTACAATATTATTTTTTTGTTTTTATAGTTGAGGTTTGATGATACTGAAACTAAAAATCTATACATTTTAATGCCTTAATTTTGCAGGTCAAATATACTTGTACATGATCACTGTTGAAGAACTTTTGGCTTTGGGAGAATTTACCTTTTTTTCTAAATATTAATAAATGTGCTACATATGGATATAATTAATCTAGACTATCTGTCATTTTAATGTTGTTTAAATGATTAATTAGTTGGTGATACTTTTTATGTTTTCAAATAATGAAAGCATACTTTTTTATTTTCATATTGATCAGTCATGTTAATAGAGTTTATTTAAGAAACAATATTTTAATGTTATTTGCATATGTAGAAAAGTATTGAGGTTGCTCATTTATCTATATAATTCTGACAGTAGTGCTCATAAAAATATTGGTATATATAATTACTCTTTACTTAAACTAGTAGTGGCGGATGAAGAATTACTGCTACAAAACCACTAAAGCTAACTCGTATAGATATATAGTGGTTCTTGAAAAAATGTTCTATTCATATAAATTAATAGCAACAATTCAAAAATTGCCGCTATAAGTCACCAAAATCGACTAATTAAATACATATGGTGGTGGTTGTTAAAGTGTCATAACATCAAAGAAAAACCGTCGCTCTAAAATAGCACTCGATCAAAAGTGCCACTAAATCAAACAGGGACTTCTCTATAAGTAACAGTTGTAAAACCGCCGTTATTGAGTATGGCGACGGGCTTTTTGGTTTGTAGCAAAGGTTTTAAAACTGTTGTTATATACACGATTTGTTGTAGTGGGTAAAATAAAAATAAAATGTAACAAAGCAGCATTTAAACCACAGGTGGAAAAGTGAAAAAGCACTAAATTGCAGGAGCTAATTGAAGTTTTCCCCTTTTTTTTCTTAAACTTCCAATGTGGATTTTATTTATTATCCGGTCTATTAGACCCGGTCCACAATATATTGTAGGAACTATACATGAAAGGCAAAAGAAAATATGTCCAAGGGGAATAAAACCAAAAATTAAAGAGAGTCGTATACATACACACCTCTTCAGTTGGGATCCCAGTCGGAGCCATCTACGAAAAATACATAAATAGACTAATTAAATGTAAGATTAAACAAAAAATAATAATAGTTAAATTTTAAAAAAATTAAAAATAAAAATGAAATTAGGACAAAGGACATATATAACTCTTAGGAAATCTTTTTTATCTTCTCTATATTCCAATTACTCTCTACTTCTTTTAATACATCACTTATATAGGGACTACTCCCTGTATAACCTTATAAAAAAAAAAAAAAAAGGGTAGTTTGGAAATATTGCTTTTCCCATATATTTAGTGCTTTGCTCCTCCTCTATACTAAAAAGCGCAATGCTATTTGTGCACCCAGAAAGTGAGTGTAAATCTTACACCCTACCCATTCAAAGACAAAAAAAAATTACTAGTCTTATCAATCTTTTTTCTTTTAATATTAAAAAACACTTTTGGATGGATGGGTGGGTTTAAAATTTACACCCTACTTTTGAGTATACAACTAGCATTTTTCTGCTAAAATCTGTGAGAAAACTATTACCAGAGAAGATAGAAGTTCTCTCAATGCAAATTTATAACAATTCATAGTATTGAAAAAATAAAGTTTTTGAACACTTGAATTTTAACAATCTTTAAAATATCAAAATAAAATTTGCACTTAAAAACTCATTGTGAGACCTAGTTTGAGATTTCTTCGCCAAAAGCATATGTTTTCATATGTTAGAAAGTTGAAAATATTGAAAGGTGTTTTCAGCTTTCCTTCCCCCAATGCTATATGACTGTGGCCCCCTAGTTTAGTATTGCGGTGACTAAAAGCATCTGATTCCATACTTGAAAGGCCCAAAAAATTTGAAAGCGTTTTCATTCTCTCCTTTCCCAGTGCTATTAAGTTGTGGTAAAAACCGATGAAGGACGAAAATTGGAAGTGCTTTCGCTTTTTTTTTAGCCTTTCAAAGCATAAAAGCAGTTGCTTTTGGCAGCTCAATCCCAAACTAGACCTTATTAGGGAAAAATTGAGGGAGGAAGTTGTGATCCCCATCCACATTCTTTGATTGAGAAAAAAAAAGAACGATCTAGCAAAAAAGATTAAAAGAAGAGGCTCACTTGAATTTAACCTAACAATTACTAATCATGCTATTTTTACCTTGAACAAGAAGTGATCCAAATTGCGCTGAACGTCTAGGAAGGCGGACCGGACGCGGCGGCGAGCGGGTGCCCAGTCGAGAACCTGCGCCGCCACGAAATTCAGCTCCTCCCCCACCCCTTCCAGCTCCTTCTTCTTCTCTTTCACCTCCGACACCGCTGCGATCCGAAAAATTGATGATCCCCTCCTTCCATTCATCCCCCATGGTGAAGAAGATGATTTGATTAGGAGGATCCTCCGCCGTCCGATTGGGGACTCGAAGAGATGATTTGATTGTAGCCCTTGGATCTGGATGTGGTGTTGGCGGTGGAGTACCTGGGAATGGGGGATTGCCATTAATGCGTCTACCATGGGACTTTGGAACATGGTGGTGGCGACGACTGTTGTGGCGAATTGATGATTTTGGCTTGTGGTGGATTTGGACAGTCAGGAGGTCTACTAATCAGGGTGCAAAATGGGCATGTGTTAATTCAAAATATAAAATATTTTCTTTCAGGCATCGGATTACTTCCGCTCACATTTTTCTAGACCAAAATAGTTTGGAGGTGGCCCTGCATGGCACGAATCCTGCCCAAAGACATGCCATGCTGAGCTGCATTCTCCGGTACAATGGCCCGGCATGGCACAGATCCAACACGTGGCCTTCATTTGATGGCCCAACACAATTCTTGACCCAGATTGGTTCAAGTCATGCAGACTGGCCAAAATCTTTATATTTCTATATTTAATCATTTAAATTTGATTCATTTTCTTTTTGCTATTTTAGAGATAGCAGATTGACCAGAAAAAAAAAAAAAAAAAATTGAAAATTGATTGTGACAAGAAGAGAAGATATCTGGAAACTGTTTTTTTTTTTTTTTTTTTTGTAAGACAGATAATGCCTGCAAGGAAATGGAATCCAAAAATCAGGCTTCATTGTTTGTATAACTAGGCATGGCTTACGGGACATGAGATGTAAAAGTAGACATTTTGCGAAGAATAAATCTAGAGCATCTAACAAGAGAACAATGCCAAATAAGATTATTACCCACCAAAAGAAAAAACTCTAATTTAAAGCTCTATGTGGTACAACAGTTAAATTTCCTCTTCTTTTTTTCTCACATTCTCTGTAATATTATGCTCTGACAAATGAGAAATCATTTGCAGACCCCATAACTATAGGATCTGTTTAGCAAAAAATAACATAAATTTAGTAAGTAATTTCCTTGTTGATTCCTTGTAAAACGAAAGCAAGAAACCACTAATGTGATTACGTTGAGTAAACCGTTAGGGGCTTCTTCCGACAGCGCTTTTACAAAAGCTTCGCCCATGCAATTATGCAAGCACAAGCAGGATAAGCAACGAGACAAGAACAAGAACATTCACATAACGAGACCGCATAAAGCAGAAGTATCAGAAAAAACGCAACAACTTAATTGCGCTGGCCGCTGAATCATGAAATTTGCTCCAGACCTGTAAAACCATCAATTTTAATTCTACTACTTTTTAAAGAAGAAGTCCTTCGTTCCTTATTGATTCATTGTACATCCTGATTACTTGCTCAAACATTAAGCTGACGCACATCGTTTGTCTCTTATAATGCAAATTCTTGTTAATCCTAAAATCCAAATTCCTTTTTATTTTTAATTGGATAGGAGAGAGAGATTTACCTTTGCGTCGCGGCGGCGGAGGCGGTGGCGGCGGCGGCGGCGGGCGTAGTAGGCGATTAGCGTTTCGCCCTTCCACCTTTCATCTTACCATACATAACTTAAATATATAATAGCGATTATTCTAGGACTTGGGAAGGTGGGAAGGGGAGATCGCCATTATTGGGTTAGTAGGAAATGTGGTGGAAGAAACCACTGTTGTCGAATATTGATGATTTTGACTTGCGGTGGTGCCAGGCATTTTGGAAAATGCTATGTGTACACCCCTTTCGGGGTGTACATCATACACCCCACTCATCTAAGGGTGGGGATGTGATGATGGGTCATTTGATGTGACCCGTAAAAGATATCGCCACCATTAAAATGGTGGAGATGTATGATGTACACCCCTTTGGGGTGTACATGTAGCATTGCTCGGCATTTTTTACTCCCCACTAACTCTCTTAAAATAAATAAAAAATAAAATAAAATAAAATAAAATTATTCTAAAATTCAACCACTTAAATTTTTATTTATAAAAATAAATTTCGAGTAGACAGATGGTTATTTGTAATACGATAAATTATTTATTATATTTATAAAAATAGTAAATAAATAATTATTTTTTAAAAATTATAATAATTTTATAAAAATAATAAATTATTTATTATTTTTATAAAAGCTATGAATAATTCAGTACTTACAAAAAATAATAATAATAATAATAAGATTAAAAGTGATGAATCATTCACCGCTTTTAAAAATTTGTCTGTTTTTAAAATTCATAAATGATTCACCGCTTTTAGTTATTTCGTGCACCCCGCTTATAAAGATCTGTCTGTCTTTAAAATTCATAATGATTCATCGCTTTTAGTTATTTCGTGCGCCCCACAGATAATGAGTTTTTAAATATTTTTATATTTACATAATAGTCATTTTTCTAAAAATTTTAATCACAATAATAAATAGAGTAGTGCTACCGGTACACCATGGTTCGGGGTGTACATCATACACCCCGACCATGTGTGGCTGGGATTTAGTTAGAATTAAGCGGGATTTCCATATACTCTATTCTCACCCCGCCTAACCTTTTCTCTCTTTCTCTCTCTCTCGCGCTCGCTCTCTCTCCATTCCCTCTCTCTCTCTCGCGCTCGCGCTCTCTCTCTAGGGTCTTTCTCTTTCTCTCGCTCGCTCGCTTCGACTGTCGACCAGCAGGCGAGGGCCGGTAAAACCAGGGCTCTATCGTCTCCGTCGTTTAGGGTTGCCTTGGAATCGCCTTGCGAAGCACCCGAGGACCGCTCAACGAAGAGCTCTGTCGCCTCCGTCACCTCCATTGTGTAGGGTTTAGGGTTTAGTTACCTCGCCTCACCGCGCCGATCGGTAGGGTATTCTTTTTTTTTTTTTTTTTTTTTGTGTTTTTGCTTCAATTTTTGTTAATCTTGTTAATCCTGAAATAAGTGTACAAATTCATATAGATGGGTTAAGCACAGTTATAGATGGGTTAAGTACAGTTATAGATGCCACCCAATTAGACCATTTCCACTATCTCTTTCCAGTATTACCCACTTAACCAGATTTGGGAAAAACAAATGTGGTTCATTGTGTAATTGTGTACCGGTACCAACCTTTGGAACACATATGTACCGGTACACTTTTTTGTGTACCGGTACACTTATTTGTGCACTAGGATAATCGTATTCACTACAGGTACATTCTGTTTTGTACACTAGGATAATGGTAGTTCTCTTTATAAAAAAATCGTTCTCAATTTATTTAATTAGCTAATGAAAGATCCCATTTCATTCTCAAAGAAGAATTTAGTTTTTTTTAATATCTTTTTTTGTGTTCCAACAAATATAATGACATGTTGAATTGAAAATATTAAGCATTATTCTCTTGTAATTTAAGTGTTTTAGAATAATTAATGAATTGCTACACGTGATTTTTATAATGCAGCTGAAGATATGGTTGCTACCAGACGTATGGCGTCCAGTAGATTGGTCGAGGAGGCAACCACTAGTAGGCAAAGCACTACTTCCAAGATTCATGAAGAGAGAATAGAGAGAGCAGTTCAAGATATAGCAAAGAGGACGACAAAGATTGAATTAGTTTCTGGAAGATGTTATCCATCCCATTTACATAATACAATGATTGTAGAAGAGTCTCCGAAGACATCGGGCAGCTATACGATCGCTGGCCCAGCACTACGGGAAGTTATGTCTATTGAACAAATGACATTGTTGAGAACAACGCCATTTGCTTCATACCTCGACCTCCCACCACTAACCCAAGACTTAGTATTAGTTGATAGTCTCCTCAGCTTTTGGGATGATGAGAAAAGAGGAGTTACAATAGGAGAAACTTTCTTTCCTTTACTTGCGGATGAAATAGCTGTTTTGGTTGGGTTACCGACGCAGGGGGAGCCGATTCATTGGGGTCAAAAGAGTGTGAAATCGAAGATTTTTGATAAATACTTCAACGGCGATTATAAGCACGCCAATAGAAGAAAACTCCGCCATATTTTGTACAGTCTTGCTGGTCAACAGGGAGAGGATGCAGTCAGCGATTTTGTCTCGGTATTTATATTATATGTTTTTGCCACTGTCCTCTTTCCAACGAGCCACTACAATGTTCCCAAGGCCTTATATAGATATATAGATGATGTACATAGAATTGGTGAATATGCTTGGGGGCATGCAGTATATAATTTTCTTGTAAGTTCTATATCGAAAGCATCTCGACGTGTAAAGCGTCGGAATAGTGGGCACGAAAGAAACGCTGGCTATATTGATGGGTGTACAGTAGCCTTCATGGTGAGCACAATTGAAAAATAGTGTGTTAGTATATTTTTTA
The DNA here is from genome assembly GCA_029204045.2 of Tillandsia leiboldiana. Taxonomy (NCBI): domain Eukaryota; kingdom Viridiplantae; phylum Streptophyta; class Magnoliopsida; order Poales; family Bromeliaceae; genus Tillandsia; species Tillandsia leiboldiana. The sequence goes on from CM055077.1 coordinate 22,574,436, forward strand.
TTTTGTAAATATTCATTTGTTCATTCCATTGCTGATAACTGGTGTTGATCATAAATGTAGAGCTGGGCTTTTGAGCACATCAAGGGTTTGGGTACTTCTGATGGGGACAAGGGTGTTCCACGGATAAGAAAATGGAAAGCTTCAGCAGGTTTTAGGAGCTATGATAAGCTGATGAAAAAATTATTGTCTTATTCGCCTTCAGATGTAATAAATTATATAATGATTGTTAATTTATAACATTTCCTTAATTTTAGATAAATGTATCTATCTAATTCTATGTTATATATATATATATATATATATATATATATATATATATATATATATATATATATATATATATATATATATATATATATATATATATTTTGCAGGTTATACCAACCTTTACATATCGTCCAGAGGAGATGTATATATTAAATCGTACCGCACGAGTTTGGCAGCCACCTCAGGTATTCTATAAGTTAAGAATTATACATGTTATTGATCTGGGTTACTTTACGTATTTTTCTAGTGACCGTCTTGTTTTTGCTTTTTGATTATTTGAGATTCAAGCGAAAACTACCATGACTACTACCTCTAGCGCTGGGGATAGTAGCAGTATTCATAATTTACTTACTAATTTGGAACAAGCTGTTTATGGCCTCGAAGAGCGGATTAAAATCTTGGAAGCAGAGAATATTAAGTTAAAGGATATAAATAAGAAGCTTCAGGACCAAATTGTGAGCGGCTCTGCTGTTGCAGCAGGAGAAGGCGGCGCGACAGGCGATGTCGAAACAGAAATTGTTGAAGATGAGGCTGAAGGTGGGCAGCACACATTAGGGAAAGAAACCAGCGAACATCCTGTTGATGCTGGTGAGATTAATATAGTGGTGCCCACTGCCGATATTAAAATCGACGTCCCGTCGAGAATTGAAAGGATTAAAGGCCGTGAAAGGAAGCGAAAGGAATTATCAGATGATTTCACGTCCGGGAAAAGAGGGAAAAAAGTATCTTATATTAGAAAGCGCCGCCTTGATTCTAAAGAGCAGGGGTCGAAAGAAACTGAAGCATCAGATTCTGCTTCCGGGGCCATTGCCGACGTCCTTACGGTATTATTGTATTAAGTTTATTGTTTTTAATCTTAACAATTTTATAAAATATGACAATTGCACAATTTTTGGAATGATAACAGGCATTAAAAAAAGAGTATGATGATCCAGAAGGTGGAGTTTCATCCATCAATGTTCCGGATGAACCCGCTCTGGATAGCTCACCCGGATTCATTATTGAGTCTCGTCGCGAATATCCGGGTCGAGATAAAATTCCTAAAGAGGAAAATTTTGCAATCAACTTTTTTATAGCACAACCAATAACTAAGTTAGTCCACCATATCATATATTCTTTTAATTGTTATATATGTCTATTTCCATTTTCTCATTACTTAGCATAATATTTGTAATTATTTTTGATAGGGGAGCTATATGGGAAGATAGCACCATAGGGTCGGATTCGCCTTGTATTAGTGGCGAAATCCTCCGAAAGTTCTTATTTCGAGGCCCGACCCGCGATGAGGTTCGTGCACTGAAAACGATAAACAACTAGTTAAATCTTGTAATATATATATATATATATATATATATATATATATATATATATATATATATATATATATGTGTGTGTGTGTGTGTGTGTGTGTGTGTGTGTGTGTGTGTGTGTGTGTGTGTGTGTTTTAACATAATTTCTTGTTGTTTTCTAATATAGGTGATAAATGTATATTTTCATATTCTTAATACGATGGATATGAAGGGTGTACAGAAATTTAGCCATCCTGCTCTTTTTTTTCGAACTGAAGTTTCGGTGAGTTTCATATTTGTTTCAGTTCTATATTATTTTTATAAAGTTACATTTATGTATATCACCTTAATGAAACCACGAATTATACGTGTCTTTTTAAGATCAAATTTAGCTATTGTGTATATATATGACAACACATTTGAGAATTTAGATTGTACTCAATCTCACAATTTAGTTCTCTTATATTGTGACATTAAAATCTAATCCCTTTTATATTGCACAATTAAAATGCTGAAACATAAAAGACTCTGAACTGTTAAAAACATTAGTCATTCAATATTTATTACCTTTTGTTTATTTACTTATGTTGCATTATTCACCATAATTTCATTCATTCAAACCTCTTGTCGTGATAAGCATTTAGCAAAACCAAGATTGTAAGGAATTGATTATTAGATTGATGTTGTAACTATATTCCCTTTTATGTCCAGATGCACATACTTAACAAGATGGCAGGAATAAGGCCGGACGAGGCCATCACAACTGACTTCATCCGGAATGTCGCATACGATTCTGCATCCGTACGGCACTTTTTGGAAATAATAACTCCGGAAAGTATCACCTGTAATAGATTTATAATTATTCCTATCAATAGTAATTGGCATTGGCATTTGCTTGTCATAGATTTGAAGGAATCCCATTTTGAGAGTTGGAATTCCTTGTGGAGTCATCGTTTGGCAAAGGATGCTGCAAACGTATTGGTATGTATATTACTTTTATATTTATTACATTGATATATGCATAGAAGATTGACTTCACTATTTCTCTTATGCAGGCGAGATGGTTTGCAGCCTATTTTGAGTTTATCCTTGAACAACCCATCCGCCACCCAAATGTCATCTGGCAGCTTGATTGTCAGCAACAAGGTTCGACTGAGGTTGATTGTGGCATGTACACATGCCTATTTGCAGAAAGAATTGTAAGAGGCGGCTCCCCCGATCTTTTGGTTTATGAAAAAGATCCCTCGTATTTCCGGTCGCACATGGTGAGCCAAATCTTACGAGATCCCTGTTGCGTGACTTCTAGTTCGATGCATACAAGTGTTCCGTAAAGATAATTATGTACAATAAATACTTTGGTTTAATTTATATGTTGAGTTGTATTAATATGTTGTATATCCGATGAATATTGTATTGAGTCATATATACGATTCATTGTATTCCATTTTTGATCAGTTTGATTTTAGTTTAATGTTGATTTGTATTGATTCGTTGTAGAGCAGATTAATATTGTATGAATTCAGTGTATCCCTGTTTTGATCAGTTTCAGTTTGATATTGTATTGTATCAATCTGTTGTAATTTTTATGAATATTGTATTGATTCCTTTTATTGATTCATTATATCTTAGTTATGATCGGTTTGTGTTTTATGCTGAGTTGTAGTCATTCGCCGCAAATGTGATTATTTTTATGCTGATTACCTCACTAATTTTATTTTTTCATATATTTTACATTTTATAACTTTATTTTATATTAAATATAAAAATTTTATTAAATTATATTTGTTTCAAAAGTATTAATTTTTAAATTTTAATCTATATACAATTCTTTTATATAATTGTGAAGATAAATTTACTCAGGTACTCAATACTGAGTACCGTTAGTGAGGAATCCTAGTGTCTGGTGTTTCTGGGTCTGACGACCAGAAATGAGTACCGGTATTTTGGGTTTTGATGAACTTGAATGGGAAGAGGATGCGGCATTCAGTACCGGTCCTCATTAATTAGTACCGGTACATAATCTTTCGTTTCGGTACATAACATTCAGTACCGGTACATATTCCTTACTTCCGGTACTAAAAAATGTACAAACCAAGTGCCTCACAAACAGATAGACTTACCCTTCGGTTGCTCATTCTGTACCGGTACTCAAGATTTCGTACCGGTACAGAGTCATCCGGTATTCTTCTAAGTTCCTCAAAACCCAAAAGTATTATTCATGGATTTATCCATCAGTACCGGTACGCAACCAAGAGTACCGGTACTTGAGGGAGAAATCCATTAATACTACATTCGGGTTTTGAGGAACTTGGGTAAGTACCGGAACCATTTGTAACGGTACGCAATGATCAATACCGGTATGAATTGACGATTGCAAGTGTGATGCTTTCGGGTTATGAGGAACTTGGATGTGTACCGAAACCATGTGTACCGGTACGGAATTATAAGTACCGGTACGCAATTATAAGTACCGGTACTGAATTATAAGTACCGGTACAGATTTAGCAACCCAAGTGATAGACTATCTGTACCGGAACACAATATTTATGTATCGGTACACTTGTTCTTCTCACTCAGTCGCGTTACATGAAACTTCATCATACAATACCGGTACCGGAACTCATAAATTAGTACCGGTACTTCTTTGTTTAGTACCGGTACTAATTTATGAGAACCGGTACTTAGTGTTAAAATTTCAATAGATTAAAAAACTTGAAGAACTTTTAAATTTTTGGATTTAACAAATAGAAATATCTGTTAAGAATAGATACTTGGAAAATTGTGTAGTAAGTTGCTTCTTGTAAACTGGTAATGACAAAAGGATACTCCAGAACAAATCAATATAACTGTTACAGCACCAAATAAAAAATATTCTAGAATAATTAATTTTAAATGTTGGAGAACACATTGAGGCAATTGCAGAACATTCATATACAACAAATCAGCTTCTCAGAATTACATCTCCAATTCAGATCCCGGAAACACAGTGCAGTCATCTTTTCAGATTTACAATTCCATTCCTTTACAACATACAAGTTACCATAGTACAGTCATACATCTTAGATTTGTACATGTGAATTAACCATATACCAATCACAATCAGCTTGGCTTATGACCCCCTTTTATACACATATTGCCACAATTATTATAACCCTAATGATTTACAGATTAGTTGCATTTAAATCTATTTATAATTCAAGCTACTCATATTTACATGCATCAATAATTCACTTGAAATATTAAATTTACAATACCCACGCATTAACAGCATCAGAAAATAGAAGAACATGGGGGAAAAAAAAACAGAGTAGCAGTTTCATAACCAACCAACCATATGTAATAAACAACATTCGCAACCCTCCACACCTCCCCCCCTCCCCACTCACTTGTAATCCCTCGTCAACATCATCAATATAAGAAGTAAAGACCTTATCGGCCAAATTCAGCATCACCTTGCATCAAAGGCCTGTGTTGATTGCCAGCAACCAAACTAGCCTTGAACCGGCTGAATGGAACCGCCATGAAACTCCTCTGTCCTCATGCCAATAAAACAGCCATTAGGTTCTTAGTGACAAGTGACTGAAGCACAATACCAAACCTTACAAACTGTCACATGGCGTGGATGTTAGCAACAGCGATAACCAGATTATATCTAGATTAAAACCTCAAGGAAGGCTCCAGAATTGTTAAATTAAAAACAATAAAAATCCTGGAACAATAGCCATAATCTCCTACATTTACAAATTGTACCACCATGCTTCTCACCCTACTTACGTCATAACAGAAAGGAGAGAAGAAATTCAACAAATGGCAACAATACATCAGTTTGAGTAGTCTTCTGTACCAGAGCAACGCGGCTTAAATGGCATTGCCTAATTCAATGTGAAAGGTATGATCATTGGGAAGTTACTCCCCCACCAATACATTTCCTGAATGCTAGTATAAATTTCAATATAATTTTAAATATGTTTACACCAATTTCTCTTTGCCTCTCATTCACAAAAAATCAAATAAAAATCAAATTGCCTAAAGCTAGCACTACAATTTTCAGCTTTAGACGTTAGCCTAAAATACACAAATGCTATTTTACATACCCTAACCTCATCATGTTCATTTTCAATACAGCTTACTCAACCTGATACGCTCCGCATAAATTACATGACCCAAATGAGAAACGCAAAACATAAGAAAATATTACTGGAACAAATTCATAGCCAAGCAGATGTGATAAAAATCTTTGCAAATGTAACTCTAAATATATCTTCAATAGAATAAAAAATGCCTCATTGTTGATGTTAAATTGCAGTTTAAGTTGCTGAAGCTGCAATTTTTCTCGTTGCCATCGTCGGCCTAGAACTACAATCCCCACTAAAGCAGTAGCCACAAATACATACCAAAATGTGTTAGTCTCTTTTGCCTTACTATAGTATTAGGCAAATTTCAGAGTGGAAACTAGGCATCATAGCAAACACTACAAACCCAATGCGGGAATTATTACGAAATTCATAAGCTTCTCCACATTTCTTGCGGGAATTATTAAGAAAATCAGAAGGTCATCTACATTCTAAAATGTCATTGCACATAAGTTGGTATAACTCATATACCATTTTCTTTTGCCAACACTCTTTAGTAATAAAATTCAAAGTTAAGCCATAGTACTGAATTATATAATAATATTGATATTAAAACCCATTGACTCCACAAGAAATGCCTAGTCAGATGGAACAACGATCTTCCTCCACGGGCTATTACTTTGACTAATAATATAACCCAATCGGTTAAGAAACAACTAACTAAATCGAAATGAAAAGCAAGAAGAAGATGGCGTACCGGGTCACACATCGTCATGTCTGTCCTCAACATCATCATCATGTGATGTATGTCCATGTGAAGTACTTGTTCCAGTCGCTCCCGGAACTACATCATCATGCTTGCAGCCGATGATTTCAAACATCTTCTTTAATCCATCCTCAAGCTTCTTGAACCCTTGTTCCATTTTTTCCTTAACTGCTTGTACTTCCTGATGTAATGATTGTAGAGACACTCCCTCATCTGATCCAGTAGAGGCTTGATGTTGCACTTGACGAGGCGGTGCACTTGTAGTCGCATCACTTGTAGGACCTTTCACTTGCCCAAAGGTCCTTAGAGTTCCAATTGACTTGGCCAAAGTTATTCTATTAATAGCGCCCAAGCCATAGTCGTATTTGTCACATGTGACATCAACTCCGTGATCTTCCAACAGGCTAGTGATGAAGAGCGGGTAAGGAAGAAGTTCACGGCTATTTGTTGCCTTAATTACTTGCGTCATTTGTTCCCAAATAAGATAAGGAATATTGACACACACTCCAGCTGCACTCTCTGGGTGACCAAGATAATAAAGAAGAAGTAGACGTTGCCATCGTATTCTTTTAGTCCCCACCGTAGGCAACAGGTTGTAGCAAAGAATCAAAGATAGAATGTGGTATTCCGGCTTTAAATCCTTTGATACCACATAATCCCCGTTGGTCTGTGTACCCGCCTTGCAAATAGCATTAACGACAACATCCCAATGAGTGTCACTCTCAAGAGGACCTTCACAAAAATAATAACCAGATGTATCAACAGGCAAACCAAGATTCACACCTATTACATCTGGAGTTATATCAAACTTGACCCCTCGAACTGAGGTTTCGAATTTGTATGTCTGGGTGTCACAATCCGCTACAATTTTATCTCCCCTCATGTAAAACTCCCTGATTAACTCGGAACAGAAACCCTTATTTGCTGGAACTCTACCTAGTGCCCCCAAAGGAATTCGTTCTACTAGCCTTTCAAATTCCGGAACTTGTCGACACAATTCATTGAAGTTTATATGTCGCTCTCCAATACATGTTCTATTTTGAAAGATTCGAGGTCGTTGTGAAGTAATTTGTGGTTCACCTTCTCCAGAATTTTCTCCCCGATCTGTTTGAGAGCCCTCACGAATTACCGGTCCACCGGTATTTCTTTCTGGAGAATATTCTCTATCTTTCTTTTTCCTTGAAGGCATCCGTGCCTTTCCTTTCCCTATTACCGATTCTCCCTCATTTTCTGAAGATTGTTCAGATTCCGAGCTTGTTGATACTTCATTCCGTGATCTTTTTGAAGATTTCTTCTTCCCACTTCCATGACAACTTCCACTCCCAGTGGCCATCAAAACTACAAGTGCCAGTAGCAAAGAGAAGGCCATTCTCCTGTGAAGAACTGTGACACCCCCAATAGTCCACACATCGGATGTGGATGGATTTGTGATTGGGTTTATATGAGACTTGGACACTAGTAATAATAACTGGGCTTAAGCATTTTGGACTGTGGTTTGGGCCCAACGAGTTATTATTGCTAGTGGGCCAGGTCGTTACATTTGGTATCAGAGCCAACTAACCAGCCGGAAGTGTGTGATGAGTCTCGGCTGAGCCTGGGTCTAGATGACAGGGCTAGCGAGACGAGTCTCACATCGCCTGGTGATCTTGGGCTTGTGTGTGTGTGTTTGGGCTGACGAGGACGTCAGGCCTAAACGGGGGGAGTCTGTGACACCCCCAATAGTCCACACATCGGATGTGGATGGATTTGTGATTGGGTTTATATGAGACTTGGACACTAGTAATAATAACTGGGCTTAAGCATTTTGGATTGTGGTTTGGGCCCAACGAGTTATTATTGCTAGTGGGCCAGGTCGTTACAAGAACATAATGCACTATTAGTTCATCGAATATGAATATCAGATATTCATATTCGATGTAATGTATTATCAAATATATGTTCTAACTCTTATGAAAATGACATTAATTTGATCAATACCCTTTCAACAAGGTCCAAATTACATTTTTATAGTGACAAGATTGTCTAACGAGTCATTCCAAAATTGAACAAGTGTTCCATCGTGTAGGTGTGTTAAGGGTATCTTAATAGTGACATGCATGTGTAATGTGAGAACAGAGGGATCCCTCATAATGAGGGACACTTGTATCTTCATACAAATAGTGACATGCATGTGTACATTGAGAACAGAGGGATCCCTCACTGTGATAACACAGGATCGCTCACTGTGACATAACTCTCACAGTGAGGGGATCTCTCACAGTGAGAGAGAGAAAGAGAGAGAGAGAGAAGAGAGAGGGAGCGAGCTCACAGTGAGAGATGTAGAGAGCGAGAGACACGGTTTGGCAACAAAGGGCTTCCTCTCGGCGACGGCCAAGGCGACGGCGACGGAGAGAGGAGATCGTCACTGTGCGGCACTGTGCGGGAGAGGAGTTCGGCAGTGTGTGGGAGCAGAAATCGGCACTGTGGTCGGAGCGGAGCACGTGCGGGAGCGGGAGCACTGTGAGGGATTGAAGAGATGGTCGGATTGGGGAGACGGCACTGTGGGAGCGGAGCACTGGGCGTGATTGATCGATAAGAAATTTGCTTACTTATAATTTTTAAGTACGATTTAAAATATAAATTTTTAAAATTATATAAATTTAACAGAAATTATAAAAATATTGTATGAAATTTAAATTTATTATTTTTAAAACATAAAAGAAACTTATTCGATTTATTAAAAGATAATATTAAAATATTGAAATTTATAAAATTAAATTTTGACGATTTTAATCTATTTACTTTTTAAATTTCAATATTTTAATAAAATAATAAAACACAATCGAAGTAAAAAAAAAAAATAATAATTCCTTACAAAATAAATATATAAGGAAAATAAAACTAACAATTTTGTATATTATATAATTTTTTAATGTAAACATTGAAGAGATGCTGGGAGCGGAGAGAAGGCACTGTGGGAGCGGAGCAGTTGGCGGGATTGAAGAGAAGAAATAATTTATAATTTTAAATTTTTAAGTTGGTGTAAACATTTTAAATCTCTTTTCAAAATTATATAAATTTAAAAGAAATTATAAAAATATTGTATGAAATTTAAATTTATTATTTTTAAAAATTATAAGAAAGTTATTAGATTTATTAAAATATAATATTAAAAATTTAAATTTATAAAATTAAAATTTGACAATTTAAATATATTTCACTAAAGCCGCTCCCGCACAGAGAGAGAGCTCCGAGCACATTGACCGTCGCCCAACCTTTAGCATGCCTTAATCCCCTCTCCCCCAACTTTTAGCATCAAGGAGCCGAACCGGCCTGTGGTAGACAGACGGCCAGTGCTTCAAAGGAAAACCGCCTAGTAACCCCCTTACCCACTTCTCCCAAGTATTAACGTGTAGTAAACGCAAAGGCAAGGTGTACGCATAGGTCTTTTGCAAAAGAGAACCGTTCTTATCAGGAGGAAGGCTAGGGCGTATTCCGGTACGCGACCTGGGGAATCGGTAGATTTCTCCGGTGTCCTCTGTTGTTCATCCACTAGTCTTGCTCGATACTCCCTCTTTCACTGTCTAACAATTCCATCTACCATAAATCTCCCTTAGGTATACACTTCGGTCTACTACTACCTTTATTGAGGGCTAAGTTTAACCCTTCATATCTCAAGGTAAAACTCTCAACCAGTAATGCCTTTTGTGTTACACTCATTTAGTTAAGTGCCATTTTGTTATTTATTCAGGCTTTTAAAATTTTATCTGTAATGTATATGTAATGTATATGTAAGATGGGTAAAAGGGATCACTTGTTTGCCATATTGAAGTTAGTGTTCCATCTTTTTCATGTGTTCAAATCTAATTTCAAATGTTCAAGTGTATGAAGTCTACTTTCAATGTTCATATTGAGACTTCATACATAATGTCTATAAATCTATGAATGTTCCATATTGTACATTTTCAAGTTCAGAACTTATCTATAGCTGTTCAGAACTATATTATGGAAAATGCTACCTGTACGAATAGTTTCATACACTGTATACAAGTTGGCTGCTAACTCTCTCTGTAATTTAAGCTCATATACGTAATGGCCGGTGATGGGCAACGTGGTGGACGAGGGCGTGGCCGTGGTCGGGCCGTGCCCGTGGAGGGAAACAAGCATCCAAGAGGGACCTTCACATGATTCACAGAGTAGTGATTCATCTGAACATTCTGAGCATTCTGCTCATGTTGAAATGCCGGCCACGGCATGATAACGGAAATGCGCTATGCCTTCAATTTCTCATACGGGTGCGGCCTCCCCTCCACGACATAGCACTGGCGGGCCAGCCATGTTAGCAACGCCTCGTAGGGACAGCGATCAACACGCCGAGCGGCAGACAGTTACCCCGTTGATCCTAAACGACAAGAAGAACTTTCAAGCCGAACTTGCATCGGAGAGCGAATATGTCAACTTTGACGAGCTGACTAGTGAAGTTCCTGCATTAGCCCAGCTTTTGCAAAGGGCGCCTATCGAACCGGTCGGCCGCATACACGGTCGTAAAGGTTTCTGTCTAGAACTCATTCGCCAATTTTATATGAGAGGTAGCATTATGGGTGACGGCGAGATACCGGATTTATGGTAGTAGAATCATTTGTTCGTGGTGTCAGAGTTGTAGTGTCTCCAGACACAATTGGTGCCATCCTTGGATTAAATGTGGATAAAAGTGGAGTGCATTATACACGTGGAACCATTCATCATTCCACACACTGGAACACAATTGTCAATGCTCTATGCAAGCCAGGAACAGTAACAAATAGACTATACGTTGAATCCAAGGACTTGAGACCTGAGTATCACATCCTATCCTTAATATTGTGCTATAATATTCTGCCCACATTGGGTACAAAGAGGATTCGATGGGATAGACTGCTTCTTTATATTTACTTGGTCAACCAGAGGAGCTAGCTTGCTGTTGGAATGAACATCAATATTCAACATTGATTTGGTACAGAATGTCACAGTTAGTGCAAGGTACATCGCATCGCGATCTATTACCTACCCTCTTCTGATCATGCGGCTTTTGGAAGATCAAGATGTAGACATAACGTGCGACGACTATGATTATAGCTTGGGTCCTATTGACGGGGTTACCTTAGCAAAATCAATAAGTACCTTGAGGACGTTTCAGAACGTGAAGGCCTACACTGAAGCATCGTCGACGCGCCCGCCTCACCGTCCGGAACATCACGGCTCGTCCGGTCACCAGGGGAATGTTACATTGGAGTCGTTGGATCGAGACCTGCAAGCGTTGAAGAAAAGAGTCGAAGAAGGATTCAAGAAGGTCGAGGATGGCTTAAAGAAAATTTCGATTTCCTTGGGTGTCGACATGATGATACGATTCCAGGTGGTGGCGGAGCTAGTTCTTCCCATCAACCCGACGATGATGCTACCCACGAGGATGAGTGATACTTATGTTTATTTAACGTGCATTTTAACTTTGATTTCTTGACTCTGATTTTTTTATCATTGTACCAAATATTATTGTATTGTGCTAAAATTGATACAGTACAATAATATTTGGTACAATGAGAAAAAAACCGAGTCAATAAATCAAAAAGTTAAAATGGCACGTTAATAAAACATAAGTATCACTCATCCTGTGGGTAGCATCATCGTGGGTTGATGGGAAGAACTAGCTCCGTCACCACCTGGAATCGTATCATCATGTCGACACCCAAGGAAATCGAAATTTTCTTTAAGCCATCCTCGACTTTCTTGAATCTCTTCGACTCTTTTCTTCACGCTTACAGGTCTCGATCCAATGACTCCAATGTAACATCCCCTGGTGACCGGACGAGCGTGATGTTCCGGACGGTGAGGCGGGCGCGTCGACGATGCTTCAGTGTAGGCCTTCACGTTCTGAAACGTCCTCAAGGTACTATTGATTTTGCTAAGGTAACCCCGTCAAAGGACCCACAGCTATAATAAGTAGTCGTAGACGTTATGTCTACATTTGATCTTCCAAAAGCACGCATGATCGAAGAGGGTAAGGAAAAGTCGCGATGCGATGTACCTTGCACTAACTGTGACATACTCTGTACCAAATCAAGTTGGAATATTGATGTTCAGTCCAACAGCTAGATCTGGTTGACCAAGTAAATATAAAAGAAGCCGTCTATTCCCACGAATCCTCGTTGTACCCAATGGGGGCAGACTATTATAGCACAATGATTAAGGATAGGATGTGATACTAAGGTCTCAAGTCTTGGATTCTTCAACGCATAGTCTGTTGTTACTGTCCTGGCTTGCATAGAGAAGTGGGGTGAATGGGTAATAGAATAGCGGTGTGATGTGTGGAGACGGTGAGGCGGATGCATCGACGATGCTTCAGTGTAGG
>CM055077.1:22587294-22635610 GCA_029204045.2 Tillandsia leiboldiana
AGCGTTTCGCCCTTCCACCTTTCATCTTACCATACATAACTTAAATAATAATAGCGATTATTCTAGGACTTGGGAAGGTGGGAAGGGGAGATCTGCCATATTGGGTTAGTAGAAATGTGGTGGAAGAAACCACTGTTGTCGAATATTGATGATTTTGACTTGCGGTGGTGCCAGGCATTTTGGAAAATGCTATGTGTACACCCCTTTCGGGGTGGTACTCATACACCCCACTCATCTAAGGGTGGGGATGTGATGATGGGTCATTTATGTGACCCGTAAAAGATATCGCCACCATTAAAATGGTGGAGATGTATGATTACACCCCTTTGGGGTGTACATGTAGCATGCTCGGCATTTTTATCCCACTAACTCTCTTAAAATAAATAAAAAATAAAATAAAATAAAATAAAATTATTCTAAAATTCAACCACTTAAATTTTTATTTATAAAATAAATTTCGAGTAGACAGATGGTTATTTGTAATACGATAAAATTTATTATATTTATAAAAATAGTAAATAAATAATTATTTTTAAAAATTATAATAATTTTATAAAAATAATAAATTATTTATTATTTTTATAAAAGCTATGAATAATTCAGTACTTACAAAAAATAATATATAATATAAGATTAAAAGTGATGAATCATTCACCGCTTTTAAAAATTTGTCTGTTTTTAAAAATCATAAATGATTCACGCTTTTAGTTATTTCGTGCACCCCGCTTATAAAGATCTGTCTGTCTTTAAATTCATAATGATTCATCGCTTTTAGTTATTCGTGCGCCCACAGATAATGAGTTTTTTAAATATTTTATATTTACATATAGCATTTTTCTAAAAATTTTAATCACAATAATAAATAGAGTAGTGCTACCGGTACACCATGGTTCGGGGTGTACATCATACACCCCGACCATGTGTGGCTGGGATTTAGTTAGAATTAAGCGGGATTTCCATATACTCTATTCTCACCCCGCCTAACCTTTTCTCTCTTTCTCCTCTCGCGCTCGCTCTCTCTCCATTCCCCTCTCTCTCTCGCGCTCGCGCTCTCTCTCTAGGCTCTTTCTCTTTCTCTCGCTCGCTCGCTTCGACTGTCGACCAGCAGGCGAGGGCCGGTAAAACCAGGGCTCTATCGTCTCCGTCGTTTAGGGTTGCCTTGGAATCGCCTTGCGAAGCACCGAGGACCGCTCAACGAAGAGCTCTGTCGCCTCCGTCACCTCCATTGTGTAGGGTTTAGGGTTTAGTTACCTCGCCTCACCGCGCCGATCGGTAGGGTATTCTTTTTTTTTTTTTTTTTTTTGTGTTTTTGCTTCAATTTTGTTAATCTTGTTAATCCTGAAATAAGTGTACAAATTCATATAGATGGGTTAAGCACAGTTATAGATGGGTTAAGCACAGTTATAGATGCCACCCAATTAGACCATTTCCACTATCTCTTTCCACTATTACCCACTTAACCACATTTGGGAAAAACAAATTTGGTTCATTGTGTAATTGTGTACCGGTACCGAACCTTTGGAACACATATGTACCGGTACACTTTTTTGTGTACCGGTACACTTATTTGTGCACTAGGATAATCGTATTCACTACAGGTACATTCTGTTTTGTACACTAGGATAATGGTAGTTCTCTTTAAAAAAAATCGTTCTCAATTTTTTAATTAGCTAATGAAAGATCCCTTTTCATTCTCAAAGAAGAATTTAGTTTTTTTTAATATCTTTTTTTGTGTTCCAACAAATATAATGACATGTTGAATTGAAAATATTAAGCATTATTCTCTTGTAATTTAAGTGTTTTAGAATAATTAATGAATTGCTACACGTGATTTTTATAATGCAGCTGAAGATATGGTTGCTACCAGACGTATGGCGTCCAGTAGATTGGTCGAGGAGGCAACCACTAGTAGGCAAAGCACTACTTCCAAGATTCATGAAGAGAGAATAGAGAGAGCAGTTCAAGATATAGCAAAGAGGACGACAAAGATTGAATTAGTTTCTGGAAGATGTTATCCATCCCATTTACATAATACAATGATTGTAGAAGAGTCTCCGAAGACATCGGGCAGCTATACGATCGCTGGCCCAGCACTACGGGAAGTTATGTCTATTGAACAAATGACATTGTTGAGAACAACGCCATTTGCTTCATACCTCGACCTCCCACCACTAACCCAAGACTTAGTATTAGTTGATAGTCTCCTCAGCTTTTGGGATGATGAGAAAAGAGGAGTTACAATAGGAGAAACTTTCTTTCCTTTACTTGCGGATGAAATAGCTGTTTGGTTGGGTTACCGACGCAGGGGGAGCCGATTCATTGGGGTCAAAAGAGTGTGAAATCGAAGATTTTTCATAAATACTTCAACGGCGATTATAAGCACGCCGATAGAAGAAAACTCCGCCATATTTTGTACAGTCTTGCTGGTCAACAGGGAGAGGATGCAGTCAGCGATTTTGTCTCGGTATTTATATTATATGTTTTTGCCACTGTCCTCTTTCCAACGAGCCACTACAATGTTCCCAAGGCCTTATATAGATATATAGATGATGTACATAGAATTGGTGACTATGCTTGGGGGCATGCAGTATATAATTTTCTTGTAAGTTCTATATCGAAAGCATCTCGACGTGTAAAGCGTCGGAATAGTGGGCACGAAAGAAACGCTGGCTATATTGATGGGTGTACAGTAGCCTTCATGGTGAGCACAATTGAAAAATAGTGTGTTAGTATATTTTTTATTTTGTAAATATTCATTTGTTCATTCCATTGCTGATAACTGGTGTTGATCATAAATGTAGAGCTGGGCTTTTGAGCACATCAAGGGTTTGGGTACTTCTGATGGGGACAAGGGTGTCCACGGATAAGAAAATGGAAAGCTTCAGCAGGTTTTAGGAGCTATGATAAGCTGATGAAAAAATTATTGTCTTATTCGCCTTCAGATGTAATAAATTATATAATGATTGTTAATTTATAACATTTCCTTAATTTTAGATAAATGTATCTATCTAATTCTTGTTATATATATATTATATATATATATATATATAATATATATAATATTATATTATATATATATATTATTATATATATATATATATATTTGCAGGTTATACCAACCTTTACATATCGTCCAGAGGAGATGTATATATTAAATCGTACCGCACCAGTTTGGCAGCCACCTCAGGTATTCTATAAGTTAAGAATTATACATGTTATTGATCTGGTTACTTTACGTATTTTTCTAGTGACCGTCTTGTTTTTGCTTTTTGATTATTTGAGATTCAAGCGAAAACTACGGTGACTACTACCTCTAGCGCTGGGGATAGTAGCAGTATTCATAATTTACTTACTAATTTGGAACAAGCTGTTTATGGCCTCGAAGAGCGGATTAAAATCTTGGAAGCAGAGAATATTAAGTTAAAGGATATAAATAAGAAGCTTCAGGACCAAATTGTGAGCGGCTCTGCTGTTGCAGCAGGAGAAGGCGGCGCGACAGGCGATGTCGAAACAGAAATGTTGAAGATGAGGCTGAAGGTGGGCAGCACACATTAGGGAAAGAAACCAGCGAACATCCTCTTGATGCTGGTGAGATTAATATAGTGGTGCCCACTGCCGATATTAAAATCGACGTCCCGTCGAGAATTGAAAGGATTAAAGGCCGTGAAAGGAAGCGAAAGGAATTATCAGATGATTTTCACGTCCGGGGAAAAGAGGGAAAAAAAGTATTTATCTTATGAAAGCGCCGCCTTGATTCTAAAGAGCAGGGGTCGAAAGAAACTGAAGCATCAGATTCTGCTTCCGGGGCCATTGCCGACGTCCTTACGGTATTATTGTATTAAGTTTATTGTTTTTAATCTTAACAATTTTATAAAATATGACAATTGCACAATTTTTGGAATGATAACAGGCATTAAAAAAGCGTATGATGATCCAGAAGGTGAGTTTCATCCATCAATGTTCCGGATGAACCACGCTCTGGATAAGCTCCACCGGATTCATATTGAGTCTCGTCGCGAATATCCGGGTCGAGATAAAATTCCTAAAGAGGAAAATTTTGCAATCAACTTTTTTATAGCACAACCAATAACTAGTTAGTCCCACATATCATATATTCTTTTAATTGTTATATATGTCTATTTCCATTTTTCTCATTACTTAGCATAATATTTGTAATTATTTTTGATAGGGTAGCTTATAGGGAAGATAGCACCATAGGGTCCGGATTCGCCTTGTATTAGTGGCGAAATCCTCCGAAAGTTCTTATTTCGAGGCCCGACCCGCGATGAGGTTCGTGCACTGAAAACGATAAAACAACTAGTTAAATCTTGTAATATATATATATATAATATATATATATATATATATATATATATATATATATATATATGGGTGTGTGTGTGTGTGGTGTGTGTGTGTGTGTGGTGTGTGTGTGTGTGTGTTGTTTTAACATAATTTCTTGTTGTTTTCTAAATAGGTGATAAATGTATATGTTCATATTCTTAATACGATGGATATGAAGGGTGTACAGAAATTTAGCCATCCTGCTCTTTTTTTTCGAACTGAAGTTTCGGTGAGTTTCATATTTTGTTTCAGTTCTATATTATTTTTATAAAGTTACATTTATGTATATATCACCTTAATGAAACCACGAATTATACGTGTCTTTTTAAGATCAAATTTAGCTATTGTGTATATATATGACAACACATTTGAGATTTAGATTGTACTCAATCTCACAATTTAGTTTCTCTTATATGTGACATTAAAATCTAATCCCTTTTATATTGGCACAATTAAAATGCTGAAACATAAAAGACTCTGAACTGTTAAAAACATAGTCATTCAATATTTATTACCTTTTGTTTATTTACTTATGTTGCATTATTCACCATAATTTCATTCATTCCAAACCTCTTGTCGTGATAAGCATTAGCAAAACCAAGATTGTAAGGAATGGATTATTAGATTGATGTTGTAACTATATTCCCTTTTATGTCCAGATGCACATACTTAACAAGATGGCAGGAATAAGGCCGGACGAGGCCATCACAACTGACTTCATCCGGAACTGTCGCATACGATTCTGCATCCGTACGGCACTTTTGGAAATAATAACTCCGGAAAGTATCACCTGTAATAGATTTATAATTATTCCTATCAATAGTAATTGGCATTGGCATTTGTTGTCATAGATTTGAAGGAATCCCATTTTGAGAGTTGGAATTCCTTGTGGAGTCATCGTTTGGCAAGGATGCTGCAAACGTATTGGTATGTATATTACTTTTATATTTATTACATTGATATATGCATAGAAGATTGACTTCACTATTTCTCTTATGCAGGCGAGATGGTTTGCAGCCTATTTTGAGTTTATCCTTGAACAACCCATCCGCCACCCAAATGTCATCTGGCAGCTTGATTGTCAGCAACAAGGTTCGACTGAGGTTGATTGTGGCATGTACACATGCCTATTTGCAGAAAGAATTGTAAGAGGCGGCTCCCCCGATCTTTTGGTTATGAAAAGATCCCTCGTATTTCCGGTCGCACATGGTGAGCCAAATCTTACGAGATCCCTGTTGCGTGACTTCTAGTTCGATGCATACAAGTGTTCCGTAAAGATAATTATGTACAATAAATACTTTGGTTTAATTTATATGTTGAGTTGTATTAATATGTTGTATATCCGATGAATATGTATTGAGTCATATATACGATTCATTGTATTCCATTTTTGATCAGTTTGATTTTAGTTAATGTTGATTTGTATTGATTCGTTGTAGAGCAGATTAATATTGTATGAATTCAGTGTATCCCTGTTTGATCAGTTTCAGTTTGATATGTATTGTATCAATCTGTTGTAATTTTTATGATATTTGTATTGATTCCTTTTATTGATTCATTATATCTTAGTTATGATCGGTTTGTGTTTTATGCTGAGTTGTAGTCATTCGCCGCAAATGTGATTATTTTTATGCTGATTACCTCACTAATTTTATTTTTTCATATATTTTACATTTATAACTTTATTTTATATTAAATATAAAATTTTATTAAATTATATTTGTTTCAAAAGTATTAATTTTTAAATTTTAATCTATATACAATTCTTTTATATAATTGTGAAGATAATTTACTCAGGTACTCAATACTGAGTACCGTTAGTGAGGAATCCTAGGTGTCTTGGTGTTTCTGGGTCTGACTGACCAGAAATGAGTACGGTATTTTGGGTTTGATGAACTTGAATGGGAAGAGGATGCGGCATTCAGTACCGGTCCTCATTAATTAGTACCGGTACAAATCTTTCGTTTCGGTACATAACATTCAGTACCGGTACATATTCCTTACTTCCGGTACTAAAAAATGTACAAACCAAGTGCCTCACAAACAGATAGACTTACCCTTCGGTTGCTCATTCTGTACCGGTACTCAAGATTTCGTACCGGTACAGAGTCATCCGGTATTCTTCTAAGTTCCTCAAAACCCAAAAGTATTATTCATGGATTTATCCATCAGTACCGGTACGCAACCAAGAGTACCGGTACTTGAGGGAGAAATCCATTAATACTACATTCGGGTTTTGAGGAACTTGGGTAAGTACCGGAACCATTTGTAACGGTACGCAATGATCAATACCGGTATGAATTGACGATTGCAAGTGTGATGCTTTCGGGTTATGAGGAACTTGGATGTGTACCGAAACCATGTGTACCGGTACGGAATTATAAGTACCGGTACGCAATTATAAGTACCGGTACTGAATTATAAGTACCGGTACAGATTTAGCAACCCAAGTGATAGACTATCTGTACCGGAACACAATATTTATGTATCGGTACACTTGTTCTTCTCACTCAGTCGCGTTACATGAAACTTCATCATACAATACCGGTACCGGAACTCATAAATTAGTACCGGTACTTCTTTGTTTAGTACCGGTACTAATTTATGAGAACCGGTACTTAGTGTTAAAATTTCAATAGATTAAAAACTTGAAGAACTTTTAAATTTTTGGATTTAACAAATAGAAATATCTGTTAAGAATAGATACTTGGAAAATTGTGTAGTAAGTTGCTTCTTGTAAACTGGTAATGACAAAAGGATACTCCAGAACAAATCAATATAACTGTTTACAGCACCAATAAAAAATATTCTAGAATAATTAATTTTAAATGTTGGAGAACACATTGAGGCAATTGCAGACATTCATATACAACAATCAGCTTCTCAGAATTACATCTCCAATTCAGATCCCGGAAACACAGTGCAGTCATTCTTTTCAGATTTACAATTCCATTCCTTTACAACATACAAGTTACCATAGTACAGTCATACATCTTAGATTGTACATGTGAATTAACCATATACCAATCACAATCCGCTTGGCTTATGACCCCCTTTTATACACATATTGCCACAATTATTATAACCCTAATGATTTACAGATTAGTTGCATTTAAATCTATTTATACTTCAAGCTACTCATATTTACATGCATCAATAATTCACTTGAAATATTAAATTTACAATACCCACGCATTAACAGCATCAGAAAATAGAAGAACATGGGGGAAAAAAAAAACAGAGTAGCAGTTTCATAACCAACCAACCATATGTAATAAACAACATTCGCAACCCTCCACACCTCCCCCCCTCCCCACTCACTTGTAATCCCTCGTCAACATCATCAATATAAGAAGTAAAGACCTTATCGGCCAAATTCAGCATCACCTTGCATCAAAGGCCTGTGTTGATTGCCAGCAACCAACTAGCCTTGAACCGGCTGAATGGAACCGCCATGAAACTCCTCTGTCCTCATGCCAATAAAACAGCCATTAGGTTCTTAGTGACAAGTGACTGAAGCACAATACCAAACCTTACAAACTGTCACATGGCGTGGATGTTAGCAACAGCGATAACCAGATTATATCTAGATTAAAACCTCAAGGAAGGCTCCAGAATTGTTAAATTAAAAACAATAAAATCCTGGAACAATAGCCATAATCTCCTACATTTACAAATTGTACCACCATGCTTCTCACCCTACTTACGTCATAACAGAAAGGAGAGAAGAAATTCAACAAATGGCAACAATACATCAGTTTGAGTAGTCTTCTGTACCAGAGCAACGCGGCTTAAATGGCATTGCCTAATTCAATGTGAAAGGTATGATCATTGGGAAGTTACTCCCCCACCAATACATTTCCTGAATGCTAGTATAAATTTCAATATAATTTTAAATATGTTTACACCAATTTCTCTTTGCCTCTCATTCACAAAAAATCAAATAAAAATCAAATTGCCTAAAGCTAGCACTACAATTTTCAGCTTTAGACGTAGCCTAAAATACACAAATGCTATTTTACATACCCTAACCTCATCATGTTCATTTTCAATACAGCTTACTCAACCTGATACGCTCCGCATAAATTACATGACCCAAATGAGAAACGCAAAACATAAGAAAATATTACTGGAACAAATTCATAGCCAAGCAGATGTGATAAAAATCTTTGCAAATGTAACTCTAAATATATCTTCAATAGAATAAAAAATGCCTCATTGTTGATGTTAAATTGCAGTTTAAGTTGCTGAAGCTGCAATTTTTCTCGTTGCCATCGTCGGCCTAGAACTACAATCCCCACTAAAGCAGTAGCCACAAATACATACCAAAATGTGTTAGTCTCTTTTGCCTTACTATAGTATTAGGCAAATTTCAGAGTGGAAACTAGGCATCATAGCAAACACTACAAACCCAATGCGGGAATTATTACGAAATTCATAAGCTTCTCCACATTTCTTGCGGGAATTATTAAGAAAATCAGAAGGTCATCTACATTCTAAAATGTCATTGCACATAAGTTGGTATAACTCATATACCATTTTCTTTTGCCAACACTCTTTAGTAATAAAATTCAAAGTTAAGCCATAGTACTGAATTATATAATAATATTGATATTAAAACCCATTGACTCCACAAGAAATGCCTAGTCAGATGGAACAACGATCTTCCTCCACGGGCTATTACTTTGACTAATAATATAACCCAATCGGTTAAGAAACAACTAACTAAATCGAAATGAAAAGCAAGAAGAAGATGGCGTACCGGGTCACACATCGTCATGTCTGTCCTCAACATCATCATCATGTGATGTATGTCCATGTGAAGTACTTGTTCCAGTCGCTCCCGGAACTACATCATCATGCTTGCAGCCGATGATTTCAAACATCTTCTTTAATCCATCCTCAAGCTTCTTGAACCCTTGTTCCATTTTTTTCCTTAACTGCTTGTACTTCCTGATGTAATGATTGTAGAGACACTCCCTCATCTGATCCAGTAGAGGCTTGATGTTGCACTTGACGAGGCGGTGCACTTGTAGTCGCATCACTTGTAGGACCTTTCACTTGCCCAAAGGTCCTTAGAGTTCCAATTGACTTGGCCAAAGTTATTCTATTAATAGCGCCCAAGCCATAGTCGTATTTGTCACATGTGACATCAACTCCGTGATCTTCCAACAGGCTAGTGATGAAGAGCGGGTAAGGAAGAAGTTCACGGCTATTTGTTGCCTTAATTACTTGCGTCATTTGTTCCCAAATAAGATAAGGAATATTGACACACACTCCAGCTGCACTCTCTGGGTGACCAAGATAATAAAGAAGAAGTAGACGTTGCCATCGTATTCTTTTAGTCCCCACCGTAGGCAACAGGTTGTAGCAAAGAATCAAAGATAGAATGTGGTATTCCGGCTTTAAATCCTTTGATACCACATAATCCCCGTTGGTCTGTGTACCCGCCTTGCAAATAGCATTAACGACAACATCCAATGAGTGTCACTCTCAAGAGGACCTTCACAAAAATAATAACCAGATGTATCAACAGGCAAACCAAGATTCACACCTATTACATCTGGAGTTATATCAAACTTGACCCCTCGAACTGAGGTTTCGAATTTGTATGTCTGGGTGTCACAATCCGCTACAATTTTATCTCCCCTCATGTAAAACTCCCTGATTAACTCGGAACAGAAACCCTTATTTGCTGGAACTCTACCTAGTGCCCCCAAAGGAATTCGTTCTACTAGCCTTTCAAATTCCGGAACTTGTCGACACAATTCATTGAAGTTTATATGTCGCTCTCCAATACATGTTCTATTTTGAAAGATTCGAGGTCGTTGTGAAGTAATTTGTGGTTCACCTTCTCCAGAATTTTCTCCCCGATCTGTTTGAGAGCCCTCACGAATTACCGGTCCACCGGTATTTCTTTCTGGAGAATATTCTCTATCTTTCTTTTTCCTTGAAGGCATCCGTGCCTTTCCTTTCCCTATTACCGATTCTCCCTCATTTTCTGAAGATTGTTCAGATTCCGAGCTTGTTGATACTTCATTCCGTGATCTTTTTGAAGATTTCTTCTTCCCACTTCCATGACAACTTCCACTCCCAGTGGCCATCAAAACTACAAGTGCCAGTAGCAAAGAGAAGGCCATTCTCCTGTGAAGAACTGTGACACCCCCAATAGTCCACACATCGGATGTGGATGGATTTGTGATTGGGTTTATATGAGACTTGGACACTAGTAATAATAACTGGGCTTAAGCATTTTGGACTGTGGTTTGGGCCCAACGAGTTATTATTGCTAGTGGGCCAGGTCGTTACATTTGGTATCAGAGCCAACTAACCAGCCGGAAGTGTGTGATGAGTCTCGGCTGAGCCTGGGTCTAGATGACAGGGCTAGCGAGACGAGTCTCACATCGCCTGGTGATCTTGGGCTTGTGTGTGTGTGTTTGGGCTGACGAGGACGTCAGGCCTAAACGGGGGGAGTCTGTGACACCCCCAATAGTCCACACATCGGATGTGGATGGATTTGTGATTGGGTTTATATGAGACTTGGACACTAGTAATAATAACTGGGCTTAAGCATTTTGGATTGTGGTTTGGGCCCAACGAGTTATTATTGCTAGTGGGCCAGGTCGTTACAAGAACATAATGCACTATTAGTTCATCGAATATGAATATCAGATATTCATATTCGATGTAATGTATTATCAAATATATGTTCTAACTCTTATGAAAATGACATTAATTTGATCAATACCCTTTCAACAAGGTCCAAATTACATTTTTATAGTGACAAGATTGTCTAACGAGTCATTCCAAAATTGAACAAGTGTTCCATCGTGTAGGTGTGTTAAGGGTATCTTAATAGTGACATGCATGTGTAATGTGAGAACAGAGGGATCCCTCATAATGAGGGACACTTGTATCTTCATACAAATAGTGACATGCATGTGTACATTGAGAACAGAGGGATCCCTCACTGTGATAACACAGGATCGCTCACTGTGACATAACTCTCACAGTGAGGGGATCTCTCACAGTGAGAGAGAGAAAGAGAGAGAGAGAGAAGAGAGAGGGAGCGAGCTCACAGTGAGAGATGTAGAGAGCGAGAGACACGGTTTGGCAACAAAGGGCTTCCTCTCGGCGACGGCCAAGGCGACGGCGACGGAGAGAGGAGATCGTCACTGTGCGGCACTGTGCGGGAGAGGAGTTCGGCAGTGTGTGGGAGCAGAAATCGGCACTGTGGTCGGAGCGGAGCACGTGCGGGAGCGGGAGCACTGTGAGGGATTGAAGAGATGGTCGGATTGGGGAGACGGCACTGTGGGAGCGGAGCACTGGGCGTGATTGATCGATAAGAAATTTGCTTACTTATAAATTTTTAAGTACGATTTAAAATTATAAATTTTTAAAATTATATAAATTTAACAGAAATTATAAAAATATTGTATGAAATTTAAATTTATTATTTTTAAAACATAAAAGAAACTTATTCGATTTATTAAAAGATAATATTAAAATATTGAAATTTATAAAATTAAATTTTGACGATTTTAATCTATTTACTTTTTAAATTTCAATATTTTAATAAAATAATAAAACACAATCGAAGTAAAAAAAAAAAATAATAATTCCTTACAAAATAAATATATAAAGGAAAATAAAACTAACAATTTTGTATATTATATAATTTTTTAATGTAAACATTGAAGAGATGCTGGGAGCGGAGAGAAGGCACTGTGGGAGCGGAGCAGTTGGCGGGATTGAAGAGAAGAAATAATTTATAATTTTAAATTTTTAAGTTGGTGTAAACATTTTAAATCTCTTTTCAAAATTATATAAATTTAAAAGAAATTATAAAAATATTGTATGAAATTTAAATTTATTATTTTTAAAAATTATAAGAAAGTTATTAGATTTATTAAAATATAATATTAAAAAATTTAAATTTATAAAATTAAAATTTGACAATTTAAATATATTTCACTAAAGCCGCTCCCGCACAGAGAGAGAGCTCCGAGCACATTGACCGTCGCCCAACCTTTAGCATGCCTTAATCCCCTCTCCCCCAACTTTTAGCATCAAGGAGCCGAACCGGCCTGTGGTAGACAGACGGCCAGTGCTTCAAAGGAAAACCGCCTAGTAACCCCCTTACCCACTTCTCCCAAGTATTAACGTGTAGTAAACGCAAAGGCAAGGTGTACGCATAGGTCTTTTGCAAAAGAGAACCGTTTCTTATCAGGAGGAAGGGCTAGGGCGTATTCCGGTACGCGACCTGGGGAATCGGTAGATTTCTCCGGTGTCCTCTGTTGTTTCATCCACTAGTCTTGCTCGATACTCCCTCTTTCACTGTCTAACAATCCATCTACCATAAATCTCCCTTAGGTATACACTTCGGTCTACTACTACCTTTATTGAGGGCTAAGTTTAACCCTTCATATCTCAAGGTAAAACTCTCAACCAGTAATGCCTTTTTGTGTTACACTCATTTAGTTAAGTGCCATTTTGTTATTTATTCAGGCTTTTAAAATTTTATCTGTAATGTATATGTAATGTATATGTAAGATGGGTAAAAGGGATCACTTGTTTGCCATATTGAAGTTAGTGTTCCATCTTTTTCATGTGTTCAAATCTAATTTCAAATGTTCAAGTGTATGAAGTCTACTTTCAATTGTTCATATTGAGACTTCATACAATAATGTCTATAAATCTATGAATGTTCCATATTGTACATTTTCAAGTTCAGAACTTATCTATAGCTGTTCAGAACTTATATTATGGAAAATGCTACCTGTACGAATAGTTTCATACACTGTATACAAGTTGGCTGCTAACTCTCTCTGTAATTTAAGCTCATATACGTAATGGCCGGTGATGGGCAACGTGGTGGACGAGGGCGTGGCCGTGGTCGGGGCCGTGCCCGTGGAGGGAAACAAGCATCCAAGAGGGACCGTTCACATGATTCACAGAGTAGTGATTCATCTGAACATTCTGAGCATTCTGCTCATGTTGAAATGCCGGCCACGCATGATAAAGGAAATGCGCCTATGCCTTCAATTTCTCATACGGGTGCGGCCTCCCCTCCACGACATAGCACTGGCGGGCCAGCCATGTTAGCAACGCCTCGTAGGGAACAGCGATCAACACGAGCGGCAGACAGGTACCCCGTTGATCCTAAACGACAAGAAGACTTTTCAAGCCGAACTTGCATCGGAGAGCGATATGTCAACTTTGACGAGCTGACTAGTGAAGTTCCTGAATTAGCCCAGCTTTTGCAAAGGGCGCCTATCGAACCGGTCGGCCGCATACACGGTCGTAAAGGTTTCTGTCTAGAACTCATTCGCCAATTTTATATGAGAGGTAGCATTATGGGTGACGATCGAGATACCGGATTTATGGTAGTAGAATCATTTGTTCGTGGTGTCAGAGTTGTAGTGTCTCCAGACACAATTGGTGCCATCCTTGGATTAAATGTGGATAAAACTGGAGTGCATTATACACGTGGAACCATTCATCATTCCACACACTGGAACACAATTGTCAATGCTCTATGCAAGCCAGGAACAGTAACAAATAGACTATACGTTGAATCCAAGGACTTGAGACCTGAGTATCACATCCTATCCTTAATATTGTGCTATAATATTCTGCCCACATTGGGTACAAAGAGGATTCGATGGGATAGACTGCTTCTTTTATATTTACTTGGTCAACCAGAGCTAGCTGTTGGAATGAACATCAATATTCCAACATTGATTTGGTACAGAATGTCACAGTTAGTGCAAGGTACATCGCATCGCGATCTATTACCTTACCCTCTTCTGATCATGCGGCTTTTGGAAGATCAAGATGTAGACATAACGTGCGACGACTATGATTATAGCTTGGGTCCTATTGACGGGGTTACCTTAGCAAAATCAATAAGTACCTTGAGGACGTTTCAGAACGTGAAGGCCTACACTGAAGCATCGTCGACGCGCCCGCCTTACCGTCCGGAACATCACGGCTCGTCCGGTCACCAGGGGAATGTTACATTGGAGTCGTTGGATCGAGACCTGCAAGTGTTGAAGAAAAGAGTCGAAGAAGGATTCAAGAAGGTCGAGGATGGCTTAAAGAAAATTTTCGATTTCCTTGGGTGTCGACATGATGATACGATTCCAGGTGGTGGCGGAGCTAGTTCTTCCCATCAACCCGACGATGATGCTACCCACGAGGATGAGTGATACTTATGTTTATTTAACGTGCATTTTAACTTATGATTTCTTGACTCTGATTTTTTTATCATTGTACCAAATATTATTGTATTGTGCTAAAATTTGATACAGTACAATATTATTTG
Source organism: Tillandsia leiboldiana (assembly GCA_029204045.2). Taxonomy (NCBI): domain Eukaryota; kingdom Viridiplantae; phylum Streptophyta; class Magnoliopsida; order Poales; family Bromeliaceae; genus Tillandsia; species Tillandsia leiboldiana. The sequence continues at coordinate 22,601,966 of CM055077.1, forward strand.
GTACAATGAGAAAAAAACCAGAGTCAATAAATCAAAAGTTAAAATGCACGTTAAATAAACATAAGTATCACTCATCCTCGTGGGTAGCATCATCGTCGGGTTGATGGGAAGAACTAGCTCCGTCACCACCTGGAATCGTATCATCATGTCGCCACCCAAGGAAATAGAAAATTTTCTTTAAGCCATCCTCGACTTTCTTGAATCCTTCTTCGACTCTTTTCTTCAACGCTTACAGGTCTCGATCCAATGACTCCAATGTAACATTCCCCTGGTGACCGGACGAGCCGTGATGTTCCGGACGGTGAGGCGGGCGCGTCGACGATGCTTCAGTGTAGGCCTTCACGTTCTGAAACGTCCTCAAGGTACTTATTGATTTTGCTAAGGTAACCCCGTCAATAGGACCCAAGCTATAATCATAGTCGTCGCACGTTATGTCTACATCTTGATCTTCCAAAAGCCGCATGATCAGAAGAGGGTAAGGTAATAGATCGCGATGCGATGTACCTTGCACTAACTGTGACATTCTGTACCAAATCAATGTTGGAATATTGATGTTCATTCCAACAGCTAGCTCTGGTTGACCAAGTAAATATAAAAGAAGCAGTCTATCCCATCGAATCCTCTTTGTACCCAATGTGGGCAGAATATTATAGCACAATATTAAGGATAGGATGTGATACTCAGGTCTCAAGTCCTTGGATTCAACGTATAGTCTATTTGTTACTGTTCCTGGCTTGCATAGAGCATTGACGGTGAGGTAATAGATCGCGGTGTGATGTGTGCGGACGGTGAGGCGGACGCATCGACGATGCTTCAGTGTAGGCCTTCACATTCTGAAACGTCCCCAAGGTTCTTATTGATCTTCACACTTGAAAATGGAGTTTCGTCATTGTAAGTGGTATATTGTGCTAAGATGTATCTTGTGCTAATATGTACGAAGCTAAGATGTATTTTGTGTTTCCTTTTCATGTGTGGAGTACTTTCAGACTCTTCTATAAATGTATGAATGTATGAATGTATAAATGTATAAATGTAGCTTCTTGTATATATGAATGTTATTAACTTATATGAAGCTGTTCACAACTGTGAAGAACCGCTATAGATACAAGATGAACAGTTAAACCTTTTATATAGTACCGGTACTTACCATTTAGTACCGGTACACAATCGTTTGGTACACCTCGAAGTTCCTCAAAACCCGAGAGTACTATACATGGATTTCTCACTTTGTACCGGTACTCATCATGCAGTACCGGTACTGAGGGAGAAATCGAAGTGTGTTGCATTCGGATTTTGAGGATCTTAGAAGTGTACCGATACTCAAGATTTTGTACTGGTATGTAATCTTGAGTAACGGTACAGAATGAGCAACCCAAGGGTAAGGCTATCTGTTTGTGAGGCACTTGGTTTGTACTTCTTTGTGTACCGGAACCAAGGATTTTGTACCGGTACAAACGGTTATGTACCGGTACTCATTATTGAGGACCGGTACTGAGTGCCGCATCCGCTTCCCAATCAAGTTCATCAACACCCAAAAGCGGAACCATATATATATTTCTATTATTATTTTGAATAAATATAATTTATGCATATATTACGATTGAAGAAATTCCATTTAGATGCAGCGGATAAATTACATAGTACATTATGGGCTATTTGTAGGATCACAATGTTCCCAGCTCTCAATCTCAACATGTACTTTCCATTCTCTACTCCCTACATATACTAATATTTCCTCCGGAATTATGTGGGGATCAATGCATTTTATTAGAACACGATAGTACAATAGATTCTCGGCAGATTGGCTCGGGGAATCCGCAAGTATGTAGCGTCCAAAACCAGAAACGATTTGTTGTGCCTCTTCATCCTGATGGCAATAAATAGGATAGTTAAATAGACGAATCCATACATAGTATCTAAATGTTGCCGTGCTTGTCCCACGGTGAGCTTCCCATGAAGACACCGTCATTGCGAATGCGTCATTCCGAATCGGAGATCGACGAATAGCTTTATTCATCGAATTAACTGTAGGGAAAAATACTATATAATTACCCACTGGACCTTCTGCAAATTGATAATTTGAGGGTTGTCCTCCTATCCGAGTTGCGAGCAACGCAGCTACGGCATCCCGTGAACATTCTAGATCGTTCCCGTAGTCATCGATAACTATCTGCGCTGCACGTTCCAATAATCTATCAGTCTCCTTATGCGCAGGCGTACATGGAATGATGCAGTAGTTGTTGCGAGGACGGGGGGGATTAGAGCTAGAACTGGAAGGAGGGGGGGGGGGAATAGAGCTAGAGAAGCAAGGTGGGGGGGGAATTTGAGCTCGAACTAGACATGATAACTAGATTAGGTATAAGAGAGTGATATTGACAGGTTGATAACGTTAGAGTGAGATAGAGAGGGAGATTATTCGATAGTGAGAATGAGAGGAAGACTGGTTGAGGATAGTGGGTTTTGATAGTCCAGTTCCCTCAATTGTCCAATTTTTATATAAGAATCTACGAAACCTGTGTCATACCCACAAACCCATCTATAGCTGTTCCTTTTGCATATATCAGGGTACGGAAAGCAGATATAGCTGTCATCTCAATATGGAATGGAGACCAACATGACCCTGCGTCAATGAAGCGTACAGGTGTGCCCTTTGGCACATACGACGGTACCAAAATGAGCTATAGCTACTCCCTAAACCTTTGGCACATACCCCAAATCCAAAACAGCATCCAATGCTATCAAGATTGGTCAAAGCCTGTATATATTTGACTACACTTACCCCCTTTTCAAAGGCCTCTCCAAATCCGAAAAGGCAACTGAGGCACACTATTACCCACTTGGCAGGTCACTAAACCGGGACTCATCCTTTATCACTTAGCATTGGATGTTTTTTCCAAGAATCCTAATGTGGTTAAGTGGGTAATAGTGGGAACCGGGCCTTTGAGCACCCCTATACTCAACAGGTGACAGCTATAGAGGGGACATCTTGTTCCATTATTTTGGCTGGGTGTGAGGGCATTGGATGGTGTTTTGAGAAGTTATAGAGGGGTCCCGTACAATCATACATGAATACCGGATCAGCTATAGATGGGTTTCGTACACTCATATATGCATAACGGAACAGATATAAATGGATTTCGTAGACAATTAAATAGGCTTCCCCGTACAGTCATATACTCATAATGGAACAGCTATCTGTTGGATTTCGTACAGTAATCTATATATAGAAGATAGCATTTCATGCTGTTTTCCAATGTTGGTTAGTGGGTAATAGTGAGTACCGGTATTGTGTAAGGAATCCAAGTGTGAGGCCTCAATAAAGTGTGAGGCCTCACAAATAGAACGCCGTACCCTTGGTACATAATCCTTGGTTCCGGTACACAAAGAAGTACAAAGCAAGTGCCACACAAACAGATAGCCTTACCCTTGGGTTGCTCATTCTGTACCGGTACTCAAGAGTACATACCGGTACGAAATCTTGAGTATCGGTACACGTCTAAGATCCTCAAAATCCGAATGCAACACACTTTGATTTCTCCCTCAGTACCGGTACTCAATGATGAGTACCGGTACATAGTGAGAAATCCAAGTATAGTACTCTCGGGTTTTGAGGAACTTCGAGGTGTACCTGTGACACCCCTGGAATTTGGATTAGTCCTCTATATAAATGATATAATATGACTAAATCTCTAACCCGGCTATAGCATTTTGGATGGTAGCAAGATCCAAGAGGAACATGAGAGTTAAGCGTGCTAGAGCTAGAGTAGTTCTAGGATGGGTGACCCCCTGGGAAGTGGGGCGTCACAGTTGGTATCAGTGACATTCACCAGCCGGAAATGTGAGATGAGCCTCGGCTGAGCCAGGGTTATATAGCGGGTAGAGTGTGGCTCCCCGGCTAATGACCGTTGTAGGTGGAGTGCAGCTTCCAACAAGGTCGGCTAAGGCTAGCGAGACGAGTCTCACATCGCCTGGTGCTTGTGAGTGTGCTTGAGCCTGACGTGGACGTCAGGGCTTAAAGGGGGGAAGAATGTGACACCCCCGGAATTTGGATTAGTCCTCTATATAAATGATATAATAGGACTAAATCTCTAACCCGGCTATAGCATTTTGGATGGTAGCAAGATCCAAGAGGAACATGAGAGTTAAGCGTGCTAGAGCTAGAGTAGTTCTAGGATGGGTGACCCCCTGGGAAGTAGGGCGTCACAGTTGGTATCAGAGACATTCACCAGCCGAAAATGTGAGATGAGCCTCGGCTGAGCCAGGGTTATATAGCGGGTAGAGTGTGGCTCCCCGGCTAATGACCGTTGTAGGTGGAGTGCAGCTCCCAACAAGGTCGGCTAAGGCTAGCGAGACGAGTCTCACATCACCTGGTGCTTGTGAGTGTGCTTGAGCCTGACATGGACGTCAGGGCTTAAAGGGGGGAAGAATGTGACACCCCCGGAATTTGGATTAGTCCTATATATAAATGATATAATATGACTAAATCTCTAACCCGGCTATAGCATTTTGGATGGTAGCAAGATCCAAGAGGAACATGAGAGTTAAGCGTGGTAGAGCTAGAGTAGTTCTAGGATTGGTGACCCCCTGGGAAGTGGGGCGTCACAGTACCGGTTCTAAATGGTAAGTACCGGTTGTAAATGGTAAGTACCGGTAGTAATTGGCAATAATGATGATTATTTGTAGTAATAACATACTTACAAATACTATCTTCTATATATATGACTGAACGAAACCATCCTATAGCTGTACCATTGTTAATATATGTCTGTACAGTGACCAGACTATACCTGTACCTTTCATAGCTGAAGGGATAGCTATAAAGGGGACAGCTATATGTGTGCGAAACCAGTATATAACTGTACCATTATGCATATATGGCCGTACTGTAACCAGACAATAGCTGTACCTTTAATACTTGTCCCTTCTATCTTCCTGTACGTATATATGACTGGTCATACAGGAACAGTCCCTTCTATGTCCCTTTTTTCTCATGGATGAAAATGAGTAATCTTCACTCATAATATAGCTCTCCCTTTTATCCCATGGTGACTGGTCTATATATATATGCTCATAGAAAACAGATTGCAGGATAGAAATGCATATAATCATACCTTATGAAGGGCAACACCAGATTCCCACCTATACGACGAACCTGAAAAAGACTGTCCATAATTTTTGATGAAGAACGTCATCTATCTGTGCAAAGCCGATGACGCGTGATGAAAGATGCTGGTGCAAGCCTGGCTTGACAACTGCATGTGCATAGCAATCGTTGTTGACGGAAGCAGACCTAAGGTTTTAATGACTGTAAGAAATCCATCACTATCTGTACCTTTATGCACATATGAGGAAACATTAACGCTCTATAGCTGTCCCCTGTATAAGTGTGGTTAGTGGCCTTGAGCATTGGATGCTGTTTTCAGGAGTAGGAAAGTGGGTAGTGTATACGTGCTTTGAGCACACCTATATTTAAAAATGGACAGCTAGAGATGGGACAGCTAGAGAGGGTTTCCGTGCAGTCATATATCATAATGGAACAGCTATAGACGAATTTTGTACAGTCATATAAACCTCAGGTATGCTTCCGTCAACAACGATTGCTATGCACATGCAGTTGTCAAGCCAGGCTTGCACCAGCATCTTTCATCACGCGTCATCGGCATTGCAAAGACAGATGACGTTCTTCCTCAAAAATTATGGACAGTTTTTTTCAGGTTCGTCGTATGGGTGGGAATCTGGTGTTGCCCTTCATAAGGTAAGATTATATGCATTTCTATCCTGCAATCTGTTGTATATGAGCATATATATAGAATCCAACTCATATATTGAGCTTGGTTTTGGTTCATCTATTTTAGGAGAGTAAATTTTGCTGTACTATGAGGCAACCATTTTCTTTTGTGTTGGGAAAAGGAATAAAGCTACATAGATTTGGAAAACATTACAGCATGATGAGTACTGATTTATTTATGTTTGGTCGTTTTTTTCTGCATCTTTTCCTTTTGATTGGAACCCGCTATAGCATTAAATTTGAATATAGCTGTATATATGACAGTACGAAACACATATATAGCTGTTCCGGTATTCATATATCGTTGTACGGAAACCATCTATAGCTGTCCCCTTATGAATCTAGGTGTGCCCAGATGGAAAAGACACTATAAAGCTGTCCCCTCTATAGCAATACAACTTTTGAGTATAGGTGTGCTGAAAGGCCTGGTACACACTACTACCCACTTACCCACTTTGGAAAACATCATCCAATGCTAATCTTCACCTTATCACACTATTACCCAGTTACCCACTGTTGTAAACACCATCCAATGATATAGAATATTCTATATTAGAATATGCTATATAATTTGGCCTAAAGGAAGAGTGCTCAAAGCCCCTGTATAGCCTCGCAACGAATTATGGCCTATAAGTCTACTCGCTTTGTATACCAATATCCACAATATTGTAGTTAGGTACTCAATCTCACCCTACAACCCGCTCACTCTCTATCTCACTCTATCTTCATCCCCATCTCAATTTCACTCTCGTATACTATTATAGAAGTCATGGCAAGCTCTAGCGTTAGCCATACCTCTTATTCCTCCCGCCCTCGCAACAACTACTGCATCATTCCTTGGACGCCTGCGCATGAAGAGACGGATAGCCGATTGGAGCGGAGGGCGCAAATAGTTGTCGATGCCTATGCAAACGATAATGATCGTTCGCGGCCTGCCGTGGCCGCGTTGCTCGCAAGTCGGATAGGAGGCAGGCCTCATGATTACCAATTTTCAGGAGGTACTGTCGGGACTTATATAGTAACTTTCCCTAGTCTGAGAAGGATGCATAATGCTATTCGTCGTTCTCCAATTCGAAACAACACACTCGCGATGACGGTATCTCCATGGGATGCCAATCGTGGGACAATTATGCCAACATTACAATACTATGTATGGATTCGCCTACATAATTACCCGATTTATTGCCATCAGTATGAAGAGGCAGAAAGAATCGTTTCAAGTTTTGGCCACTACATAAGTATGGATGATCCTAGCCGTCATTACGAAAATTTTAGATACTATCGCGTGCTCATCAAATGCATTCATCCTAACATGATTCCGGAGCAAGTAACACTATATGTAGACAATAGAGAATGGGTCATAAGAGTGGTGATTGAGTCCTGGGAGCGTTGCGAGCCAACAGATGGACCATGGAGGTAGATTGTAAATTATATCATGGATGTAAATGATTATTATTCACTCGTAATGAATATTCTTCACCAGAAATTCTGAACATGCATATATGACTGTGCATAATCCCTTAAATCATTTGGCTGACTTTAGTACATGGGTGATCATTATAATTGTTAAAGCAACAGCTATAGATAAGTGTTGAACATTCATATATACAAGATGGAGGACTTGAAAATAGACTGGATACAAGTGTGAGATATCGAATATATATATGACTGTGCAAAATCCCTCTAGGGGTGTTCCATAAAAAATTTGGCAGAATTTACTACATGAGTGTTCCAGAAAAGTGAGAAAGCTCGTTAAAGTTCGTCAACTCTTAGATCCACCTATACTCATGCACGGTACCATTAGTCAGCTCGTCAACTTCCATGTAAGATCCTCAAAACCCGAAAGCCTCACACTTGCAATCCTCAACTTAGTTCCGGTACTTATAATTGGGTACCGGTACATATACAAGTTCCTCAAAACCCGGTCTCATCATTTCTCACTCAGTACCGGTACCCAATGAAAAACTTCAATAGATTTAAAAACTTGAAGAACTTTAAAAATTGGTAATTTAACATATAGAAATATCTGTTAAAAATAATAAATTGGGGAATTGTGAAGAAAGTTGCCTCTCTAAAACGGGTAAAGACAAAAGGAAATTCCAGATGAACTTAATATAGCTGTTCCAGCACCAAATAAAAATATTCCAGAACAATTAATTTTAAATGTTCGAGAAGAAAGTGAGGCAATTCCATAACATAATGTAACAAATCAGCTTCTCCGAATTACAACTCCAATTCAAAAATCGCATACACGGTTCAGTCCTCGTGGCACAGTTCATCTGAGCACATTACAGTCATCATTTCAGATTTACAAGTCCAATCCTATACAACATCCAGATTAGCATTGGATGTTTTTTTCCAAATGTGGTTAAGTGGGTAATAGTGGGAACCGGGGCTTTGAGCACCAAAAGGTGACAGCTAAAGAGGGGACATCTTGTTCCTTTATTTTCGCTCTGTGTGAGGGCATTGGATGCTGTTTTGAGAAGTGTGCACACAAAGATTCTAAAGGGCACAGCTGAGGATAGTGGGTTTTTATAATGGCACGCCTATACTCACAAGGGGACAGCTATATAACCCATATTATAAGGGGAGCAAGGGCAATGGATGCTGTTTTGAAAGGTTGGCACACATATATTCAATAGGGGATAGCTATAGAGCGTTCCCGTACAATCTTACATGAATACCGGAACAGCTATAGATGGGTTTCGTACAGTCATAAACACAGCTATATTCATAATTTAAATTTATATGGGGAACAGCTTTGGAGGTTCCCCGTACACTCATATATGCAAAGCGGAACAGATATAAATGATTTTCGTAGGCAATTATATAGGGTTCCCCGTACAGTCATATACACATAATGGAACAGCTATCTGTTGGATTCCGTACAGGCATATATATATAGAAGGTAGCACTTGATGCTGTTTTAAAATGTTGGTTAGTTGGTAATAGTGTGGCAAGGGGCTTTTAGCACACCTATATTCAAAAGTGCAAAGCCATAATGGGGACACCTATATGGAAATTGCTAGATGTACAGGGTGTACAGGTAGCAGTTCTCCACCTATATAGGGTAAACATGGTGTAACGAACACCCATATAGTGGTTCTGTACATCCTCTGCATTGGGACACCCATGTGCCCACTTTTGCCAACAGCATCCAATGTAAGGTCTATATGTATAAAAGGCAATATATACATATACCTGCTATCTCCACCTCACCCATATATATATAGCTGCTATCTCATTCATACATATATCTCCAGCTCACACATATATCACAGCTCACTATATTACAGTAATTGTCAAATATCACATCCTTCCATGTCTAGCGCTACCTCCACCCGCCCGAATAACACATATTGTTTTATGCCGTGGAGGGATCATTTTGGTGATGCTAATATGTTGTTGGATCGTACAGCACAGGTGGTCATTCTGCCTACGATACTGAAGATGATTGTTCAAAAGATGGAGTGGCTTCTTTCCTAGCTGAACAGGTAGGCGGTATTCCCTATGATTACGGATTTGCAGAATGTGAAGGTGCCAATTACCTTATATATTTTCCTACTGCTATGATTCGGGATAGAGCTGTAGAGCAGTCTATTCTGCAGACCGAGAAAATGACCATTAATGTCAAGCCATTTGAATACAACGTAGGTCGAATCCGTGAAAGGTATGCGTACTCTGTATGGATTCGCTTGCATGATTTACCGGCCATTTGTTACGACTATAACCATTTGACAACTATAGTATCTAGTTTTGGACGTTTTGTTGTTGGTGATGACCACTGCCGTCTCCGCCACAATATCACCTTCTACCGTGTGTTGATCAAATGTATTGATCTACAAATAATCCCAGAGTGTGTAACGCTCATTGTGGGAAATCGTGAATGGATAATAAATGTGGAAATAGAGTCGTGGCAATCCTGCGCAGGGAACGGCACTCCGTAATGTGTTGGCAATGTGACGACTCCTTTGCCAAATGGATATGTTGTTTACTAATTATCGCTACATCTTTACCTCGCTAGTACGCAATCATTTATAGCTACTTGCAATATGATGATTATGATATGCATGAAGTACACATCTGTATCTATTGACAATCAACTGTACATATATATAAGTTCTTCAATCCGATGGGATGAAATTGAAGGACGTAAAGTGCTTACTTATGCATCAATTTTTTTTCGTGGTATGTACCTTTTGTATTGTATAATATAACTCTACCCGATTTACTTATTTTATTTATTTATTCCCGGGATATAGACAAGTATATGTACAAGCAGGCACTAAAATATTTTTGTATTATGTTCAGTATAATACTTGTACCGGGGATAAAGAAAGTCTGGATTTCGACAGTTCATCAGTATTTTTACGGGTCTCATCAAGTGACCCATCATCAAACCTCCACCCTTAGATGGGTGGGGGTGTGAGATGTACACCCCTTACGGGTGTACACATAGCATTTTCCTTCTTGAGCAATGCTACATGTACACCCCAAAGGGGTGTACATCATACATCTCCACCATTTTAATGGTGACGATATTTCTTACGGGTCACATCAAGTGACCCATCATCAAACGGAAAATGCTATGTGTACACCCGTAAGGGGTGTACATCTCACACCCCAACCCATCTAAGGGTGGGGGTTTGATGATGGGTCACTTGATGTGCTAGTAAGAATAATATAGGGGATAATATTTCAAATATTAAAATAAATTTTCTACAGTTTTGATTTGAAATATTTAATTGAAGATATTTAGTAACAAATGTTATTACACTTTATATATTGATATTATTTTTGTATAAATGAAGATAAAGTAAAAAATACTTATTAAGTCATTTATAAATGGGCAATGCTATATGTACCCCCCGAAAGGGCAATTATGAAGTAAACATTTCTGAAGAATTTTGAACTGCATACCGTTAGATTTTGAAAATTCAAAAGTCTCCACTATCCTCTAGTTTAAAAATCAAAATATTATATTATGTATTTAATACTCCGGGCAGCCTCACGCCACCCCACCTTGTCTTCCCCTGTTCTCACGCCGTCTCACACCTGCCTCCTCCCACCCCGCCCACCAGGCAGGCCGCATGTGCTTGCCTCCATCGGATATAAAGTTTGGTCAGCCCCGGTCCGCATCACCGCGTCGGATCGACATCGGAACCCCACCCAGGACGCCCGCTCATCGCCAGGCTGCAAAGGCGAGAGGCATCCAACCCCTTCCAGGACGCCGGCCGATCTCCTGGTCATCCCTCCCTGCCGCGTTCTGCTCATCATTGTCGTCCAACTAAACCAGTATGTAGGTTGCTTAATTTTTCAATTCATGTGTAAATTCAACGTTTTGAGGAACTCGGGGTGAAATTAATATTTGCTCTACATGAATATAATTTAATTATTTTGTACAAATTACATCTTTCCCGTACAGTATAATTTTTCTTATTTAATATGTGGAATTATCCTCTCATCCCAATGCACAATTGTACACCTTTCACTAAGTCTTCATGAATTTAGTACGTTGACATGCAACGTAATGGTAAAATGTATCAAATATTTCCTATCTATGTCTTCTTTCTTTTGCAAATTTTGGCATGGATGTATAAGTATTATAATGATATTACACATTAGATGGATTCGAGCTTTACATCCTCGAGCAATGGGGCCAGCCAAAATACACCTTATTGCCATTGTCAATTGCAATGTGTCATGAGAACATCTTGGACGCAGAACAATCCGGGCCGGAGATTTTACGGCTGTTCGAGATATGGGGTAATCTATGTAATGTACATAATATTTGGTTATCCATGCTATAGATCAAAAACTTACCATATACTTGCCTCCCATATTTTCAGGGGCATGGGGCATGCAATTATTTCAGTTGGTATGACGCGCCGTTTACGAGCAGAAGTATTTCTGTATTGAATGGATTAATAGTAAGTAACAATAAGTTGCGCAATGAAGCTGCAGCTGCTGCAAGGAAAGGAAGATGGGGGTTGTACCTCTTAGTTGCATATTTTCTTATCAGTGGGATTTTTGTTTCTTCATGGTATAACTGTATGTCGAAATCCAGACTATGACTATCCCGCCCCTTGTAATGTAATTTAATATTTTTCTATATATGAATGTATTTATATTCCTCTCTATATATGAATGTATTTATATTCCTCTCTCTATATATGAATGTATTTATATATGTCGTAATCCATACTATGACTATCCCGCCCCATGTCATTTTGTAACTCTGTTTGTCGGGAGAGATTAGATTTGAAATTAAACAACTAACTGCATCATTCCTTCTACGGGAACCCTCTATAACTGTCCCCTTTTGAATAACATTTATTTCAAATATAGCTGTATATATGACAGTACGAAACCCATCTATAACTGTACCGGTATGAATATATTACTGTACGGGAACCCTCTATAGCTGTCCCCTTTTGAATATACGTGTACCAAGTTCTGAATAAGAGGATCCAATGCCCTTCCTCCCCTTAAAATATGGATTCCTCCATCAGTACCGGTAGACAACGTTAGGTACCGGTACAGCGTGAAAAATCGAAGTGTGATGCTTTCGGGTTTTGAGGTACTTGGATGTTTACCGGAACCATATGTACCGGTACTCAATACTGAGTACCGGTATTGTGTGAGGAATCCAAGTGTGAGGCCTCACAAATAGAACGCCCTACCCTTGGTACATAATCCTTGGTTCCGGTACACAAAGAAGTACAAAGCAAGTGCCTCACAAACAGATAGCCTTACCCTTGGTTGCTCATTATGTACCGGTACTCAAGAGTACATACCGGTACGAAATCTTGAGTATCGGTACACTTCTAAGATCCTCAAAATCCGAATGCATGCCACTTTGATTTCTCCATCAGTACTGGTACTCAATGATGAGTACCGGTACAGAGTGAGAAATCCATGTATAGTACTCTCGGGTTTTGAGGGATTTGGAGGTGTACCGAAAGAGTGTGTACCGGTACTAAATGGTAAGTACCGGTAGTAATTGGCAATAATGATGATTATTTGTAGTAATAACATACTTACATTTTGCCTATATATCAGGGTACGGAAAGCAGATATAGCTGTCATCTCAATATGGAATGGAGACCAACATGACCCTGCGTCAATGATGCGTACAGGTGTGCCCTTTGGCACATACGACGGTACGAAAATGAGCTATAGCTACTCCCTAAACCTTTGGCACATACCCCAAATCCAAAACAGCATCCAATGCTATCAAGATTGGTCAAAGCCTGTATATATTTGACTACACTTACCCCCTTTTCAAAGCCCTCTCCAAATCCGAAAAGGCAACTGAGGCACACTATTACCCACTTGGCAGGTCACTAAACCGGGACTCATCCTTTATCACTTAGCATTGGATGTTTTTTCCAAGAATCCTAATGTGGTTAAGTGGGTAATAGTGGGAACCGGGCCTTTGAGCACCCCTATACTCAACAGGTGACAGCTATAGAGGGGACATCTTGTTCCATTATTTTGGCTGGGTGTGAGGGCATTGGATGGTGTTTTGAGAAGTTATAGAGGGGTCCCGTACAATCATACATGAATACCGGATCAGCTATAGACGGGTTTCGTACACTCATATATGCATAACGGAACAGATATAAATGGATTTCGTAGACAATTAAATAGGCTTCCCCGTACAGTCATATACTCATAATGGAACAGCTATCTGTTGGATTTCGTACAGTAATCTATATATAGAAGATAGCATTTCATGCTGTTTTCCAATGTTGGTTAGTGGGTAATAGTGAGTACCGGTATTGTGTGAGGAATCCAAGTGTGAGGCCTCAATAAAGTGTGAGGCCTCACAAATAGAACGCCGTACCCTTGGTACATAATCCTTGGTTCCGGTACACAAAGAAGTACAAAGCAAGTGCCTCACAAACAGATAGCCTTACCCTTGGGTTGCTCATTCTGTACCGGTACTCAAGAGTACATACCGGTACGAAATCTTGAGTATCGGTATAGCATGTTCAAAACTTCTGGTGAAGAATAATCACTAAGAGTGAATAATAATCATTTACATCCATGATATAATTTACAATCTACATCCATGGGTCATCAGTTGGCTCGCAACCCTCCTATGACTCAATCACAACTCTTATGATCCATTCTCTATTGTCTATATATAGTGTTACTTGCTCGGAAGCATGTTATGATGAATGCATTTGATAAGCACACGATAGTATATGAAATTTTCACAATGTCGGCTTGGGTCATAAACACGATTTAAAGGTGTGACACTAGTATGCAGCTATTGTACTGCAAATGGATGCCTTCCGATAGGCGATCCTATATATATTTGACCACCTAGTTGTCCAAAAATACAGTTCTGTACTACATACATTGCACACACACCATATTGTCAATAGTGAAAACAAGTTAGGAAAATTATATCACTCAATACAGAGGACAAAACTGTAGGCGTCAATTGTAAACAAAATGCTAGTTGGGCAAAGATGCAGTGACATTGGCCAAAAATTAAGGACTTCCGTAACTTATGTAAGGTTCCCACGACTCTATTTCCACATTGATTGCCCATTCGCGATTTCCCACAATGAGCGTTACACACTCCGGAATGTTTTGAAGATTATTACATTTTATCAAAAGACGATAAAACTTGAGATTTTCGCGAAGACGGCAACGGTCATCACCACCAATAAAACGTCCGAAACTAGATACAATAGTTGTCAAATCAACAGACTCATAACACTGAAGCGGTAAATCATGCAACCGAATCCATACAAAGTACTTAAAACCTGCCCGGTGACCAAGGTTGAATTCACATGGCGATACCATAATGCTGAGTTGGTAGCTCTGCAGAATAGATTCCCGAATAGCACTATTCCGACACTCTGCAGTAGGAAAGTATATAAGGTAATCGGCATCCGCACATTTTCCAAATCGATATTCATCGGGATCTCCACCTACGTGATGCGCTAAGAAAGCAGCCACTCCTTCCTTTGAATAATCTTCTTCAGTGTCGAATGCAAGAATTGCCACCTTTGCTGCACGATCCATCAACTTATTAGCATCAAGAAATTTACGCTGGAATGGAATAAAACATTTGGTGTTCTTCGGGCGTGTGGAGAATGGGTTAGACATGATGAAAGGTAAATTTGATATAAACTGAAATATAGTGGACGGTGATAACCAGATGTGTGAAATGTGATATAGCTATGAAGTAGATAACCGCTATATATATGATCAAATTTTCTATTGTCTACATATAGTGTTATTTGGGAGGCTATAGAGGGGCTTTGAGCAGTACTGAGAATGGGCAAATTATGTAGAATATTCGATATTATAGAATATTGTAAAGCATTGGATGCTGTTTTGCGAGGGGACAGCTATAGCCTGGTTATGTACTGTCGTATATCCAAATGACACACCTATAGGGACCTGCCAAGTTGGTAATAGTGTGCCTCAGTTGAGAGGGGACAGCTATACAAAATAGCCTTGACTGGTGTACATGTAGCATTGCTCATATCCAAAAGGGCACGCATAAAGATAGTGAGAATAGTCCTGTGTTAAAGATCCGCACCCTACCCAAAGGGCACGCATGAAGATAGTAAAAAGACAACTTTTGACCATCTTTAGAGTATGGTACAGTCTAAGATGTTGCATGAGTATATATAGATGTTCCCTTATAAATGGTTCCTAGTACAGAACCAATCTATACCGGTACACATGGTTCAGCTTTTGGGTTTTGATGAACTTGAATGGGAATCGGATGCGGCACTCAGTACCGGTCGTCGTTAATGAGTACCGGTACAATTGGCAGAATTTAGTACATGGGTGTTCAACAAAAGTGTTAAAGCTCGTCAAAGTTCGTCAACTCGTTAACCCTATACTCATGCACGGTACCATTAGTCACCTCGTCCACTTCCATCTAAGTTCCTCAAGACCAAAAAGCCTAACACTTGCAATCCTCAACTTAGTTCCGGTACTCATATACGTTCCTCAAGACCCGAAACCATCACACTTGGGTTGCTCACTCAGTACCGGTACTGTTTATTGAGTACCGGTAGTCATGGTTCGGGTACACATGCAAGTTGTATAAGTACCGGTACTCTACATTGACTACCAGTACACACGGTACCGGTACACCACTAGGTTCCTCAAAACCCGAAAGCCTCAGACTTGCAATCCTCAATTAGTACCGGGACTTAAAATTGCGTACCGGTACACATGGTTCCGGTACACATGCAAGTTCTATAAGTACCGGTACTCTACATTGACTACCGGTACACACGGTACCGGTACACCACTTGGTTCCTCAAAACCCGAAAGCCTCAGACTTGCAATCCTCAATTAGTACCGGTACTTAAAATTTCGTACCGGGACACATGGTTCTGGTACACATGCAAGTTCTATAAGTACCGGTACTCTTCATTGACTACCGGTACACCACTAGGTTCCTCAAAACCACGAGGCGGTGCACTTGGGTTGGTCTATAAGTACCGGTACTCCTCATTGAGTACCGGTACAAACGGTACCGGTACAGCACTAGGTTCCTCAAAACCCGAAAGCCTCAGACTTGCAATCCTCAATTAGTACCGGTACTTAAAATTGCGTACCGGTACACATGGTTCCGGTACATATCCATGTTCATCAAAACGCGGACTCATCATTTCTCACTCAGTACCGGTACGTAGTGTTAAATTTCAATAGATTTAAAAACTTGAAGAACTTTCAAAATTAGTAATTAACTCTTTAACAAATAGAAATATCTGTTAAAAATATTAAATTGGAAAGAGCAATGCTACATGTACACCCCGAAGGGTGTTGGGTTATATGTAATAAGGATCTAAATAGGGGAAAAAACACCTAGAGGGGGGTGAATAGGTGTAAACGTATAAACACTCAAAAATCGTTGCGATAAAAATCCAATGCGGAAATAAAAAATAATACGCAAGATTTTTACGTGGAAAACTCCATCACCGGAGTAAAAAACCACGGGACCGATAACACGGCAGAAATCCACTAGAATTAAAACACGTACAAGGTGATTTACCGTACACAATTACGACTCAACCTTTTCCATACGCTCCTAGAGGATCTTCTCCACTCGCTCCGCGACGCTTCTCGAATCCACGATCTGCGCCCAACGCCGAATCCACGGCGTCCAACGTCGAATCCACGACGTCCGACCGAATCCACGGTCTTCACCCAATAGCACCCTTCGAATCCACGAACGTGCCTCGCTCCGAATCCACGAGAGCGGTTGAACCTTGAATCCACAAGGACACGCGAATCCACGCGCCGATTTTTGGGGTAAATCGTTGTTTTTGGGTGGTGATGATCCGCCGAATACTTAGATCAAAGATAGATCGGAAATACCATCTAAGTATTCATTAGTTTGATTCAACTCAAGATGTGAGTATGAAAACCTAGAATCAAACTAATCAATATAGATGAAGAAACATAGAGTATTCTCTAATGATTTCCTTTCTTCTCTATATGTGGATCTAGAGGCGTATATATGAAAATGACGGCTATTTTTATCTTCGGCCTCTTTTTTGGATTCACCCTAGAAAAAGAGTCATAGGGTTTATTTATAGGTTAGAAACCCTAGGAAGGAGATAAGAATCAAAAACCTAACATTTCTGGAGATTTTACGGACGGCGATCCGGATCGGATTAGCTGTGATCCGGATCGTCGTAACGAGTCAGGCAATTCCAGAAAAACGAAGGTTCGGGATCCGGATTGAAGTGCTTGATCCGGATCGTTCATACAGTTCACCAAACATCAACGTTCGGGATCCGGATTGCGAAGCCTGATCCGGATCGTTCAAGGAAGATGGTAAACTCAGTGTTCGGGATCCGGATCAAGAGAGGCTACGATCCGGATTGAACTGGTGTATGAACGAACCACCTTCGGGATCCGGATCGAACAACCTGATCCGGATCCTGAACATGTCCCAAGTCCAGTTTTTGATTTTTATGCAATGAAAGATTCTTCCAAGTGTTTCTACACTACAAGAAGTATTCGGATCACACAAAATCTTAGGTTAAGCATACCTGATCCTTTTGAATTCTTCTTTCTTGAGATTGAGTTAAATGATCCAACTTTCTTCACCTTCAATCTTCAAGACTTGAGACTTTCACGAAACTACGCCAACTCAAATTCCGTAACAATCTCCCCCTTTGGCGGTTTCGTGACAAAACACAGATCCACTAAAGAAAATTCAAAAAGATATTTTTGTTGCTATCACCATACAACAAAAATTTACAATGGAGATCCAAAAATTTAAAAACATGAGATAAACTCCTAAAACAGACTCTAGACTTAGACATCTGTACTCTCTGCACAAAGAAATCATTCTTGACAAAAAGAGATCGTTAGATACCTCAAGAATATTTAGCATACAAAACCTAGTACAGAGATAGAGTTTATCTGATCATCATGACATTTGAGAATTCAGATATGTAAGAGAATCATAGTCAAAAACCAACATATCTTCTATGCAATTAAAAACCAAATGTCACAAAAAGTTAGTCCAACATCAACTTGTTAGTCATATTACATGCCCAAATAGTTAGTCGAATAGTTAGTCGAGACATGCAAACAATCACAAGATGAAAACCAAAGTTGAAGTTGAAGTGATACTTACCTTGATGTATACAAAATCTTCATCAGCAAGATTTTCACAATCATTGTTCAAGTTCCCTTGATGTTCACTTACCTTGCATTGTTCATCATTGATGTATACAAGATCACAATTTTCACAATATCATTGTTCTAAATTCTAAACTCTCTCCCCCTTTTTGTCACAAATAAAGCCAAAGATTACAGAAGTGGAGAGAATGGTTAACAGTTCAAGTTGGAGAACTAAGGACTCAAATTAAAACTTAAAAACCTGCACAAAAGAAGGATTTAAACATATGCATAATAAACAGAAATTGGAAGGATACGGATTATTCAGACTCGTCTGAACTGATACAGCCGAGGATTTGGAATATCTTCTTTAATCGCTTGTTCATTGATGATTGATTCTTATTTACCTTCTTTATTTCTTCCTTTACCTCAATTAGTTCATTTGATATACGTTCTTGCTCGTTGGAGAGCCTTTGATGTTCTTTATAGATTGAGGTAACAGATGCATCATCATCAGAAGTTGATTGCGGTGCTTGTTGTGCCGGAGGTGCTGGTTGTGATGGTGGTGCTGGTTGGACTGGAGGAGCTGCTGCCGGTGCAGAGGTTGTTGCTTGTTGTCGTTGTTCTCGTTGCCGGTGAAGAGGTATGAAAGGTTCATCTGGCTTCGTCGAAAGAGACTTTACAATTGTTGTGTCGTTGATCGTTCCTAGACTGTGCAGATAGGAACTCGCATTTGTGTCAGCTTTAAATTTGCGAAGAATGCGCATGATGATCATTGGATAAGGTAGTCTCTCTGACGGATGAGCTTGCTCCACATATCGTGCCATCCTTGACCAGATGACGTAGGGAATGTTTAAGTTAGCTCCCATTGCTGCTGTCGGGTTTCCAAGTAGATAGAGGAATATCATTCTTTCCCACCGAAGAACCTTTGTGTTCATGTTTGGAATAACATTGTAACAAACAATAAGGTTTAAGATGCGGTACTCTGGTCGTAGTTCTTTCGAGAAAACGGAGTTTCCTGTCGACCGAGTATTTGGAACACAGATTCCATCAACTACCACTCTCCAGGAGTAGGTGTTGAAGGCTTGATTCTTCAGGTAATGAGTGCCGTCGGCTCGGGCGTCCATCCCTAGTACTTCACCAATTAGCTGAGGCGTTACTTTAATTCTGACATTCTTGACTAATGTTTGAAAATCCCGACGCCCGCTTTCCTGATCAACTAGATAGCAGGCATTCTGATAAAACATCCTCACTGAGTGAAGACAATACCCAGTGGTCTCCGGGAAATCGCAAATGGAAGCAAAACCTATCTGGTCAAACAAAGTCCCAAACGTCTGAGAACGCTGCTTTAAGGCTTTTACATCAACATGCCTTTCTCCAATGCATTCTCTGTTTTCAAAATCCTTTATTCTAGCCGAGCTGACAAAGTCTTGTGGAGGTGCTTGCCTATCAGCTGGTTGCTCAATGGAGATTCCTTGTGCACTCCCTCTTTTGCGAGCAACACTTTTTCTTCTTGTCTTCCCAGAAGTTTCTTCCATTGGAGCTTTGCCTTTCTCAGCAGCAGTGGGCGGAGCCTTTGATGTTTCTGCAGGTGCTTTTCCCTTTGAAGCAGTCGGAACAGTCGTTGCTTCAACTTGCAGTTCATCCCAATTAATTGATTCCGTTTCAGATTCTGTATCGGAATCATCTTTAGCTTTCTTCGCTTTCTTAGCCTTCTTAGCCCTCTTGGGCTTGACAGTGTCTCTCGTATGTACCATAGCCGCAAGTAGGAAAACAATCCAAGTGATCACCATTGCTAATGGTTTCTTGAGAAAAGAAATCCTGTGTGGAACGACTCAAGAACACATGAGAAAATTGTTAATTTTCAAGGATTTGAAAAATTGTACCCAAACAATCATAATCATGTAGAGAGACTAAGAATCAAATTAGTTTTGTAAAAGGACTTTTAAAAATAGATCAATTGCATGATTTTCGAAAATCCTTATTATATGCCCTAAAACCGAAATTTTAGAAATCGAAGCCTAAAAATCCGTTAATCAGGAGAATACCTAGCATATAATCAAAACTAATCTACCCAGAGTTCTTATTTCAAAAGAAATTTGATCAAAAACCATCCACAAACAAAGTTGATCCAAGAAATTCATGACGTTTGAGGAAGAAGAGAGAAAAACGATGAAAAACCGAGATTTTGATCAATAAAACTTACTTGGAGTTGAAGAACTTGAGTTTTAAAGCTTCCAGGAAGGATGAAATCTAGAGAGAGAGGCTCTGGAAACTTTGGAACAAAAGATTGGAGTAAGAGAAATCAAAAACCCTTTTGTTCTTTATAAAACCTAGCCGCGATCCGGATCAGTTCATAACTGCGATCCGGATCGGCTACCCGCAGTGAGAAACTGCGTTCGGGATCCGGATCGGCAGATACAATCCGGATCGTCAGCCCGCAGAAGAATTCCTGCGTTCGGGATCCGGATCATCTGGCCCGATCCGGATCGGCTCCAACTTTTTCTTTAGAAAATTTCAGAGAAATTCAAGAAAAACCAGAAAAAGATTGTAAGCACAAATGTGTATCAACTTTAAACAAAAATCATCGTTTCATACAACAAGAATTAGATTATGCCAAATCTATCAATAATATCCAAAAATGAAACGAAAATTTACAAAAAATAAATCCCTTAAAGTTGAACACCTTCAATTACATCTAACTTGATCTTATGAGTAATGCCTTTATCAAATCATCAATTCAGTAGAGAAAATGAAATACAAAGATCAATAGATGTTTGAAATCCCAAATATAATAGATAATGTATCTAGACAATCTGTTGAAGAGAGTGGCTCTTTGAGCATCTTTCTTTAAAAACCCACCTTATACCAACCTTGAAATTTGACGGAGTCAAGTATTTCAACATGCATTTTACTTAATCAAAAATTTGAACAACCATGCTTGGTATACATGTGGTAGCTGCACACAATACTCGGACGACCGAGGTGGTAGCTCTTTCCTCCATGTGGTGGTAGTTTTCGCACTCCTCATTGGGATGTAACTCTTTCCACATCTTTTGAGCATTTTACTTTTTCTATGACCCCCCCTCAATTGGCTATCAATTATTTAAGATATAAAGTATTCAACCAAATATTGATCTCGATTTCATACTCGACTAAGCAGTCAAATAAGATAATGACTATACCAAGAGATCATAGAGAGAGAGAAATTGACTTTGATCACTTAGAAGATGATTTAATTAACATAAATGATCATTGCAACAGTGAAATATTATGATGGCAAAAGCATAATAAATTTCTAAATGTGCGAAAAGATGCAATTAGAGTCAATTATGATCTATGCTCAATTAATGTCCTATGTACAAACATAGATAATGAACAAAACGAAAACAAATACAAAACCTATCATAAGCAAAGGTTTCAAAAAGAAGTTTATTTCAAGGAAAGCATTCCAATTGCTTTTCGTAAATGAATAAAACGTTTTTGATCCAAAGGTTTTGTTAGAATGTCAGCTAATTGATCCTCAGTTGAAATATATGAAAGTTGAAGAGTATTTGATTCAACTAGCTCTCTAAGAAAATGATATCTAAGCTCAATATGTTTTGTTCTAGAGTGCAACACAGGGTTTTTAGAAATGTTAATTGCACTTGTGTTGTCACAAAGAATTGTTACCGAAGATGCTGAAATGCGGAAATCGCTCAATACGCTTTTCATCCAAATGAGTTGAGTTGAGCAGCTTCCAGCTGAAATGTATTCCGCTTCGGCAGTCGAGAGTGCTATGCAATTCTGCTTTTTACTGTGCCATGCAACAAGGCAATGGCCAAGATAGAAGCATGCACCACTCGTGCTTTTCCGATCATCCACTGATCCTGCCCAATCGGCATCTGAGTATCCAACAATATCCAAACTTGTTCCTATAGGATACCAAATTCCGAAATTAATTGATCCTTTGATATACCGGATGATCCTTTTCACCGCTTTCAGGTGAACCTCCTTTGGTGCTGATTGATATCTCGCGCAAATCCCAACACCAAAAGATATATCCGGGCGACTAGCCGTGAGGTAAAGTAGACTTCCAATCATACTTCGATACAGTTTCTCGTCTACATTCTCACTATGTGATTCACTTCCAAGTCCCTTGTGGCTAGTTCCCATTGGAGTCGAAAAATCTTTACAATTTTCTAGATCAAACTTTTTGACCAACTCCATTGCATACTTGGATTGACTCAAGTGAATACCTTCATCATTTTGTTTAATTTGCAATCCAAGGAAATAAGTCAATTCGCCCATCATGGACATCTCAAATTCGCTTTCCATGGTCTCCGCGAATTTAGAAGCATCATTATCTCTTGTTGCGCCAAATACAATGTCATCGACATAGATTTGTGCTACAATGAAATTGCTTTGATAATGCTTCACAAAGAGAGTCCTATCAGCTCCCCCTCGAGTATAGCCCTTCTCCAAAAGGTGCTTTGTTAACCTTTCGTATCATGCTCGCGGTGCTTGTTTCAGACCGTAAAGAGCCTTTTTCAAACGAAAAACATGGTTAGGTTGTTTATGATCTACAAAACCTTTCGGTTGAGCCACATAAACTTCCTCATTTAAAAACCCATTTAGAAATGCGCTCTTAACGTCCATTTGAAATAATTTGATTTTAAAATGACAAGCAATAGCAAATAGTATACGAATGGACTCGAGTCTAGCTACAGGGGCGAATGTTTCATCAAAGTCTATACCTTCTACTTGAGAGTAGCCTTGAGCAACTAATCGTGCCTTGTTCCTGATGATAGTACCATCCTCATTTTTCTTGTTCTTGAAGATCCATTTGGTACCTATCACATTGTGTTGCTTTGGAGGCTTCGTTAATTCCCAGACTTTGTTTCGCTCAAATTGATGGAGCTCTTCCTGCATTGCTTTAATCCAGTAGTCATCCTGAAGAGCTTCATCTATGTTCTTTGGTTCGATTAAAGATACGTAGCAAGCGAATCCACAAACCAACTGCCTCCGAGTTCTGACTCCTTCTTGTGGATCTCCAATAATATTCGATTCCGGATGATCCTTGGAGATTCGTAACGTTTGTTGAAACGGAGTACTCGGAGATACATGAGATGATTCCTGCACATCAGATAAACTTGAAGAACCATTAGATGCATCATTAATATTGGAAGTATTATTATGAGAAGATGCATTAGCAGGAGAATCATCATCTAGAGAGATATCGAGGGTAGATTTTCCAGATCCAAAGTGAAAAGCTTCATCTACTTTAACATTTATAGATTCTACGATCGTCTTAGATTCAATGTTAAATACTTGATATGCTCTGCTATTCGTAGAATAACCCAAAAAGATCCCTACATCACTTCGAGAGTCGAACTTTCCAAGATTTTCACGGTCACGTAAAATGTAACATCGACTCCCGAAGACACGAAAATATTGATGTTGGGTTTTCTACTAAACCACAGCTCATATGGTGTATTTAAAGTTCCTGGGCGCAAGTAACTCTATTAATGACATAGACAGCGGTGTTCACGGCTTCAGCCCAAAAATGTAGCGGTAAATTCCGGCTATGAAGCATCACACGCGCCATCTCTTGAACAACCCTGTTCTTGCGCTCAACAACACCATTCTGCTGAGGTGTATAGGGTGCCGAGAATTCATGTTTAATGCCATTTGAAGTGCAAAAATCAATGAATTTTGAATTTATGAATTCTCCACCTCTATCACTTCTAACACGAATGATCTTTTCATTCTTTTCAATCATAATACGAAGGCAAATCTCATGAAAAGAGTCAAACGTATCAGCTTTCTCTTTTAAAAATGCTACCCAAGAAAATCGAGAGAAATCATCAACCAATAAAAAAAATGTACCATTTACCTCCCAAAGATGGTTGACGGGTCGGCCAAAAGAAAAAGAAGAAAAGAAAGTAGTATACATAAACTACACAAGATTTAATCGAAGAACGATTAAAGACAAGGAGGGGTTTCACCTTTGCATACCCAAACCTTTTGAGTTTTGGAGTATGTTGGCAATGGTTGAGAAGTTTTCCTTGATGAAGACGTCTTGCAAGATTGGTCTTTTTCTTTTGTCATCGTCTTGTTTGAAGTACTACCAATGTCCTTTTCTTTAGGAAAATCCTTCTTTGAATTCCATGGAGTGAACTTATTGGTAGCAGTTGCAAGATGTGGTTGATTTGATCTTTGAGCTCCAATCTTGCAATTTCTTCCAATGTGCCCTGCAAAATTACAACGAAAACATACCTTTGTGCTTGACGATTCTGAAGAGGATGAAGTAGGCTTGTTGTCGTTGGTTGTCATGATTTCCGGTGTCGGAGGAGGAGATACCGACTGAGGCACAAAGACTGTCCCAACCGAACTAAAATTGTCTTCAGTTCGATTGTATCCGAGGCCGAACTTGTTTGTTTGACCAAGACCAAGAAGTTTATCCAACTTACTCCTTCCTAAAGAAAATTGCTGTAAGTCATCCTTGAGTTGGCAAATGGTCTCTGTCATTTCCAATTTTTCCCGTCGGGCCTCGCCGTAGAGCTCCAAGAAATAGTTCGCTTTGTTCACCATATCTATATAGTTCTTCTCGAGTTGCTCATTGGACTCTTGAAGGAAAACATTTTCTTTTATCAGTTTATCCCTTTCCACTTCAAGATCGGTCGAGAGAGAAGTTACCCTTTTTACTTCTTCTTCGAGATCCTGCAATCTCCCTCTCAACCCCTTGTTTTGCTTAGCCACTTTCTTTGAGTCCCTCAAAAGTCTGTGGTAGGCTAGAGCAAAATCTTCACCTTCCGAATCATCCGATTCGTTGTCCGTTGCATTCTTTTCAACAGTGGAGTTGGACAACGACTCGGATGTACTAGCCATAAAGCACATGAAGGGTGAAGATACGGACGCGTGGAATGCGGTGGAGCTCTTTTCTTCATCACTCGAAGACGACTCATTTGACGTTGAGTTGTCATCCCAAGTGACGACTTGCATAGCCTTCTTCTTTGCCGGATACTTGTTAGGACACTCCGTTGCAATGTGGCCGTAGCCTCGACATTTGAAGCATTGTAGTTGTCCTTCTGAACTTTTCTTATCCTTTGAGAAGTTCTCTTGCTTTCTTGACTTGTAACTTGAAGTACCCTTGCCTTTGTTCGACTTTCCGAAGGATGGAGATTTGCTTGAATTACCCCTTCGAAAGTTGCGGCGAAACTTCCTTGTCAAGAGAGCGAGCTGCTTCTCAAATTCCTCCATAGAAAGGTTCTCGTCATCGTCTGAGGAGGATGTTTCCGCGTCTTCTTCCTTAGTTGTTTTCAACGCATAACCTGAAGACTTAGAAGTGGATGCCTTTCCAGAAGAATTGTTAGTAGTAAATGTCATTTCATAAGTTTGTAATGAACCAACTAATTCTTCTACACGTATTTCGTCCGGGTGTTTAATAGTTTCAATGGCAGTAACCTTTGGGCGAAATCGTTCAGGAAGAGTTCTTAAGATCTTTCTTACAATCTTAAATTCTGGAATCTTCTCTCCCAGATTAGCACATGAGTTTATGATGTCTTGCAATCGTGTATAGTAGTCCGTGAAAGATTCATTTTCTGCCATTAAGATAGAGTCAAACTTGCTCGTAAGCATTTGCAGTTTCTGAATCTTCACGAGGTTAGTTCCTTCATGTGTAACCTGAAGAACATCCCAGATTTCTTTCGCAGTCTCACATGCCGAGACGCGAGAGAATTCAGTTTGAGATAAGGCATTAAAGATAGCATTAATTCCCTTGCCATTGTAAGAAGATGAATCTAACTCTTCCTTGGTCCATTTCGACCTAGGTTTAAGGTGCGAACATCACCAATAAATTCAGTTGGATTAGACCATCCTAATTCAATTGATTGCCACACCCGTTCGTCGATGGAAATTAAAAAGGCTTTCATCCGTACTTTCCAGTACGCATAATTTGTTCCATCGAAGAACGGGGGTCGGTTGATGTTTCCACCTTCAACCATTGTTTACAACCCTATTCCCGCTCTGATACCACTTGTTGGGTTATATGTAATAAGGATCTAAATAGGGGAAAAAACACCTAGAGGGGGGTGAATAGGTGTAAACGTATAAACACTCAAAAATCGTTGCGATAAAAAACCCAATGCGGAAATAAAAAATAATACGCAAGATTTTTACATGGAAAACTCCATCACCGGAGTAAAAAACCACGGGACCGATAACACGACAGAAATCCACTAGAATTAAAACACGTACAAGGTGATTTACCGTACACAATTACGACTCAACCTTTTCCATACGCTCCTAGAGGATCTTCTCCGCTCGCTCTGCGACGCTTCTCGAATCCACGATCTGCGCCCAACGCCGAATCCACGGCGTCCAACGTCGAATCCACGACGTCCGACCGAATCCACGGTCTTCACCCAATAGCACCCTTCGAATCCACGAACGTGCCTCGCTCCGAATCCACGAGAGCGGTTGAACCTTGAATCCACAAGGACACGCGAATCCACGCGCCGATTTTTGGGGTAAATCGTTGTTTTTGGGTGGTGATGATCCGCCGAATACTTAGATCAAAGATAGATCGGAAATACCATCTAAGTATTCATTAGTTTGATTCAACTCAAGATGTGAGTATGAAAACCTAGAATCAAACTAATCAATATAGATGAAGAAACATAGAGTATTCTCTAATGATTTCCTTTCTTCTCTATATGTGGATCTAGAGGCGTATATATGAAAATGACGGCTATTTTTATCTTCGGCCTCTTTTTTGGATTCACCCTAGAAAAAGAGTCATAGGGTTTATTTATAGGTTAGAAACCCTAGGAAGGAGATAAGAATCAAAAACCTAACATTTCTGGAGATTTTACGGACGGCGATCCGGATCGGATTAGCTGTGATCCGGATCGTCGTAACGAGTCAGGCAATTCCAGAAAAACGAAGGTTCGGGATCCGGATCGAAGTGCTTGATCCGGATCGTTCATACAGTTCACCAAACATCAACGTTCGGGATCCGGATTGCGAAGCCTGATCCGGATCGTTCAAGGAAGATGGTAAACTCAGTGTTCGGGATCCGGATCAAGAGAGGCTACGATCCGGATTGAACTGGTGTATGAACGAACCACCTTCCGGGATCCGGATCGAAAAACCTGATCCGATCCTGAACCTGTCCCCAAGTCCGGTTTTTTGATTTGTATGCAATGAAAGAGTCTTTCCAAGTGTTTCCACTACGATCCTTTTGAAAGATTCAGATTAAAGAGAGATATGAAAAAAGAAAAAAGGAAAAAAACTTTATTAGGGATCCGGATCGAACAACCTGATCCGGATCCTGCACGTGTCCCAATTCCATTTTTGATTTTTATGCAATGAAAATTCTTCCAAGTGTTTCTACACACAAGAAGTATTCGGATCACACAAAATCTTAGGTTAAGCATACCTGATCCTTTTGAATTCTTCTTTCTTGAGATTGAGTTAAATGATCCAACTTTCTTCACCTTCAATCTTCAAGACTTGAGACTTTCACGAAACTACTCCAACTCAAATTCCGTAACAAAGGGGTACATCTTAGATCTCCACCTTTTTAATGGTGTCGATATTTTTTTACGGGTCACATCAAGTGACCCCTCATCACCCCCCACCCTTAGATGGTTTAGGGTTTAGGGTTTAGGGTTTAGGAAAGTACAGAACAATAATATAGCTGTTCCAGCACCAAATAAAAATATTCCAGAACAATTAATTTAAAAGTTGGAGAACACATGAGGCAAATGCAGAATATAATGTAAAAATCAGCATCTCCGAATTACAGCTAGTGTTAAATTTGCCATATAAACTCAAATATATACATAGATCTTATAACATAGAAAGAAATATAAAAATTCATACTTCAATATAGGAAAAATGTAAGTACGTTATTACAAATAATCTCATGATATATATGCAATAGTACAAAAGCAGAATGAAAAAGTTAATGTTAAATATAAACTCTCCCGATATAGAGTGTACAACGCATAACAATGCTTAATGGTTTAATAGCATAGTCCATTGTATGGATCTCACTTTCAATTGCCCGTCTCATATTTGCTGTGCTGCATTTATTGTTCTTGCAATATGTCATCTTCGTACACCTGATTAAATAATTAATAAAGTCAATTAATGAGATAAATCAATTTTACATATAGAAATAGAAACAATAAATGTCATTACTGTCAGAACTGCATAGAGTGCGCCATTTGCATAAAGCCAGTACGATGATCTCAAATTTTATTTCGGACTTGTATCCGATATAGGAGGGTTCCTGACAGGGTCTGTCGACATGTCAATGTTTTGAGGGGGCCACGGTGTCTTGCATATATAAGAAATAAATAAATTAGAATATGTGTATTAAAGACAAATTTATAGTAAATAAACATCTAGGAGAAAGTTAAGGAACATTACCATTAAAATCATGGCTGGATTGCTCTGTACACTTCTATCCGATATAGGAGGGTTCCTGACAGGGTCTGTCGACATGTCAATGTTTTGAGGGGCCCACGGTGTCTTGCATATATAAGAAAATAAATAAATTAGAATATGGTATTAAAGACAATTTATAGTAAATAAACATCTAGGAGAAAGTTAAGGAACATTACCGTGAATATCATGGCTGGATTGCTCTGTATAGTTCTATCCGATATAGGAGGGTTCCTGACAGGGTCTGTCGACATGTCAATGTTTTGAGGGGCCCACGGTTCTTGCATATATAACAAAATAAATAAATTAGAATATGTGTATTAAAGACAAATTTATAGTAAATAAACCATCTAGGAGAAAGTTAAGGAACATTACCGTTAATATAATGGCTGGATTGCTCTGTACATCAATCCCATAAGGTAAGTGCATTATGGGCGAGTTCTTATCGTAGGACTTTGCAGGTGAACCTATTTAATAAATCGGGAGGGAGGGGGCCAATATGGAAGACCATAATTATGTAAACAAATTAGGAAAATCGAACTATGAATCATATATTAAGACAATCAAATGAACATATAAAAAACTCTCAAACATTTACACTCTGTTGGGACGAGGCCGAGGGCGACGATGAGAAACGATTAAAGATTGAGCATTCACCATTATAAACCTGTCCGTAGAATCTTGAGGCATCTAATTAAATAGAAAAGAATATTTCAATTTATGTCGTGTACCGTAAATTATAAGCCAACAATAATCGAGTTACGTACGTAAAGATATACCTGTTGCTTGTTGACTTTCATCTTAAGCCGACGTACCATTTTATCTATCATCGACTCCTTTCGTTTGCTTGGTGGGCGCCCTTTACTTCGAACTGACAGCGGGCTCTTTACTCTCTGCTGTCGTTACATCTATCATCTGAATCGTGTCTCATAGTAGAATGTATATTTTCGATAAATTGGACATCATTGCTTCCCTTGGATGACGATGTGTTCTCTAATTTCGTCTTCAAATTATCAAGTGTGACTACGCTACATGATATTTGTCATCACTCTCAGCAGCTATGTCTGCAATGTCGTACATACGACTACATACTACCTCATATCGGCTCATTTCTGGACTCCTCCCTAATCTTTCATCCCATGCTGTCACCCGAGTATACCTCCGTCTATATCCTTCCTCCATCGTGTTAGTATGTAACAAGTTGGGAGAATCATCATCTTCTATTAACTAGGACGGCAATGAATGTCGGCATAAAATACCCTACAATCAAAAGACGACAAATACAACTAACTCGGGAGCTAGACTCATCAAAATATGCAGTGAATACTATGTCTTTGCCTGCATCGCCATATTCTACATACTCGTTAACTCTATACTCATGGACGGTACCATAGATGATATTAAAGATGTCTCACAATGCATTAAATCCTTTAACTCAGCTTGAAATTCTTGAAATTTAGCAATTGTGTACATATCTTGAAATTGCTTCTCAAATGCATATCGACTTATGGATGGGATGACGGAGGTGAATGATTTGTAGTCTAATTGTGCCTCCTTTCTGCTTTATTCTTTATAGCGCTTTCATACTGCTCCACAAATACTTTTAACGTCGTTTTCGAGTTCACGTACCCATCAAAAAAAAATTCATGCTTTCACTTCGCTGTGTCGTGGACATTCCAGCCCAGAATGTATCCTTCACATACTGGCACCCACTTTCGTCTGTTCTCGTACAGTCCTGACAACCAATCATCTTTTCAAGTCCATAACAAACTATCATTCTCTTCCATTTATCGTCAAATTGAAGTTCTGTTAGTGATTCATATATAGCATCCATCATAATGCTCTTAATAGAATGATATTCACCATAACTTTTTAGCTTCTCCGGTATCTTTTTTGTTATGTGCCACAGCACCATCGATGTTTGGCATCGGGGAATACCAGTTCAATAGCATTTTGCATTGCTTTGTCTTGATCGGTGATTATTGCTTTGGGGGCATGGCCGGACATACATGACAGCCAATTCCGAAAAAGCCATACAAACGAAGCTGTATCTTCACCAGAGAGTAAGCCGCATCCAAACAAGATTGACTGACCATGATGATTAACACCCACAAATGGAGCAAACGGCATATCATACTTATTCGTTAGATATGTCGAGTCGAAAGTAATTACATCTCCAAAACATTCATAGGCTGCTCTGCTTCTAGGATCTGCCCAGAATATATTGCGAATACGAGAATCATCGTCCAATCGATGGAATAAAAGAAGTTTGCATTGTCTCTTGCATGGTTCGAAAATAATTACAAATGGCTTCGCCATCACCTTCGCCAGTCGTAACGGCGCATTTTATCAATATATTACGGGCATCCTTCTCTCCAAATGGCAAATTTTTCATACCCACCAGCCTCACAACAAAAGAATTAAAACTTTTATTCAATCTTATTCCGGCACGATCATTAACATCAAGCCGCTCTTAACACTAGAATCTATAACTCGATTGCATGGAAAATATCGAGACTTGCTAGGACTTAATCCATGATTATGGTCAAGTTTGACCATACTTATTACACAAGATAAATCCAAATTAATTTTCACATTTATCCTAGCAGGACAGTCCGTCTTCGCTGTCGAAGGACGAGGCCGGAGATTAGTCACGGTGTGATTTACTTTTCCATGACGAGAGCATGCGATGATTACATACGAAGGAATGCCGTTACTGATTTTAGTAGACCTCTTTACAATCCCAAATCCTAATTGTTGTGCATAATTCTTATAGAAGCCCATAACCATTTCCATATATTAAAATGCTTCAACTTCTGGTACTAAATTGGATATGTCTGTGACCTCATTGGTTCTTTCTTCATCCATCTCAAACTCAACAACTGAATAGATCAGTGCGTCTAGATATTTCAAGAATAATTATGACCTGTAACACATCATATTTACTGCTAATACAAACTTGAAATTGTGGTTAAGAAGAAATTATATATAATGTAATATATAGGATTTGTATGTTTACAGATTATGTGTAAAGGCATTATTCTACTATACCCTCAAAATGTATCCTTACAGCTAATACATGTTCCACATTAATACTAACCAAATTACAAAGCAGCATTATATGATCAACATGTTCTACTAAACCCTAAACCGTAAACTATTACATAATATTATATATAATGTAATTGTCAAAACATCCTATTACATATTATATAGTACATTGTCTCTTGTAATAACAATAAATGGCGCTCTCCTATATCGGTCAAAAGTGAACATATTAGCACCTAATTTACCTTGTACCTGCTATTTCATATCAACGCCATTCTATTTATAGACCAAAGAAGAATGTTTTCTTCCTTTGTACCGGTATTTTTGGAACGCACATAGCTTATTAGGGGGAATATGGAGACGATTATCGCAGCGGAGACGTTGGATGAGCAGGCAGTGACGACTCTTCACGAGCTGTGCTTTGTTTTTACAAAGAATGCCTTGTTCAAGGACCGGCGATTGGATAATACAAATGTACAAGCGTAATGCGCCTGGAAACACCCTAGCGCCATAAACTTTGCAATCATTTTCTGCTCCGAGGACCAAATCCAACGAGATGCCCGTCCAATAACACATTACCGACATTTGTATTATCCCATTCGCAGGTGCTTCAACACGGTAAAATCAAAGCACAGCTACTCAAGAGTCGTCACTGCTTGCTCATCCAACATCTCCACTGCGATATTCGGCTCAATAAACCACCCAATTAACTATGTGCGTTCCAAACACCCCGATACAAGGGAAAAAAACCTTCTTTCATCTTAATTCTAGCTCAAGCAGGGCTGTATGATAACAAAGATAACTTATGTCCATCCGAGTCCCCTATGTTAAGGGTGTAACCTATACATCGCAAGCAGAGGTGTAAAAATAACAGTACTCAGGACAGAAAAAAGCTACCATTCATACATCTTAACCCCTATCTTGAAATCCCTACACAGCTATAGAGAAGCTAATATAGACTGTACCACAAAACCAATGATGCCTACAAGTGTTGCCTATTGTTTGATATATGACTGTACAGAACCCATCTAAGGCTGTTTCCTAAACCAATTGGCAGCTCCTACTTGCATTTGGACTAGAGATATTTACAAAGCTATATATGGATATGATCCATCTGTTAACAAAGCTACACCAATTAACAACGCCAACTTTTGACTATATTTACATATCTCCTTGAATTTGGACTGCCTACAAGGGTAGCCTTTTGTATATATGAGTGTACAGAATCCAACTTACATTATTTTTAATTTTCCAAATATTTTTTCAATAATAATTTTTCGTAGACTGAATAGAGTGAAAAATTAAAGTAATTTTACAAAGGAAATGATAAATCAATCCCAGCCATCCCTGTTAGGGGTGTTTGATATACACCCCTAACAGGGGCCATAGCACTTCCCCTAACGGAAATGCTACCTGAACAGTACATGAAAGCATTAACCTACATTTTAACCTACATTTAATACTACTAGTGAGAGAGAGATAGAGAGATAATTTTATATCTGTAAAGTTAATAAAAGCATTAACCTACATTTAATACCATACATTTAATATACCGTAAAGTTATTAAATGTAGTATGTGTACCGGTATGATAGAGTTGTACCGGACACAGGGGAATTGTCTGGTACTAGAATTGTGTACCGGTATGATAGAGTAGTACCGGTACGAGGATTGTGGTACCGGTATGATAGAGTTGTACCGGTACCGAGGATTGTGTACCGGAACAATGAATGGAAAAAAGACATCCTAGAGT